>JABAJV010000046.1:0-50488 GCA_018854895.1 Tricholoma furcatifolium
CGAGGATAATCCAGGGCCAATGAGCCTTATAATATCGCGACTCCGGGGTCTTTTTTTTTCTTTCTTTTTTTTTGACCCTTTATGGTCCTAACCCTAACCCTAGGGTACCAAGATAATGTTGGGACGAGCGACGATTATTGTTGAGATAGAACAATAAGTGGGGGATAGATTTCATAGCGTAAGTATACGTCGAATATTTGTTGAAAGGAGCAATTGACCCAAGACTAGTCCTAGGCAGAGTATGCAAAGAGACGCTCAAGCGATCCCAGGTTGAATTACATGCTGTGACAATAGAGTGTCTCGAGACTGAGAGGAGGCGTAGCTCAGTTGGTGGTTGGTGATAGAAATCAACGGATGCACGCCAAGAGCTGAAGAGAGATCTGGATGTAGATGCACTGCAGTCAAGTGGTCATCGACACCATGGTACAAACGATTGCCAATTTGTTGTGATCAGAAACAATTCGGTCAAATATAAACAACTTGAACGTTTGAACTTCTACCTGCCACTGTTACAAAGCTCCGGCATATTTGAAGTAATGATATTCGACGTTCAACGTTCAACACTGAATGTTTTAACACTTGAAACTCAGTATTTCACCTTTCTACTTCCGCCTTTTCGCGTCATTCTGCGATAAACAGCTGTTGCCTCAGGCCTGGCTTCCTGGTATAGCCTCAGAAACTGATATGGCTGTAAAATCAGACTTCCGCCCGAGTCAACGCTACCATCGTTATCCGTGATATACCCGTAAATATCCTTTCATAGTCTTGGACTTTCCGTGGCTACTCATCCCACCCACTGCGTACTTACAGAACATTCGACAACAATGGCCTACAAATCCTTGTCGTCTTTTGGAATGCGAAATGTCTGTCAAACAAGATACACACCTCTGTCACCAGGGACCTGCCTTGCTGGATCACCGCAATAACGAACTTATGTGACACTAACGTGCACTGCATATGCGTGAAAAGCCACCCGGTTTCGCAAGCATTCTCCGTGCTGTATGCAGTGCTTCTGGCAGGCCAATGCACATCCGTTTCACCCCTGCCAAGCCTGGGCCTCTTCAGACTCTTCCCAGATTCAGTCTATCCAGGATCACAAGTATCAAACACTTTGAAACCCTCCCGTATCTGTGAGCTTCGAGCCTGTTCTCCTGATTCCTTTTCAATTGCGTTCAATACACCTTGCAGTGGCAGTCAACTTGGCATCTAGACTCGGATTCTGAATCGAATCCGGCGAATGAACTGTTGATTCATTTCGGTATTCGGTGTGTGAGGGAGCACGTACATCCGCTGTGATGAGCCAATGCACTATTGACCAACTTGTTTCAAAAAGCGAGAAGTCACATTAATTTGACCACTCAGGCTGGGATATATTCGACAAAATAGACAACTGAAGAGTCTAGACTTTACTGCGAACGACATGAGTTGTGACGGAAGTGCTGTAAATGATACCCCCGTTACAAACTCATAGCAGGCAGATTGCACTATTCAGGAAGATCTTTTCACATCTGTGCGATCCCCAGCCTGTGCCTCTTGCCACTGTTGCGACGAAACCCACGGAAACGATCCTTTCAAAGTTTTAAATTCGCCACGCCGCTACCATTCATCGCACGAGCGGTAACGGGTTTGCCCACCATGACTATAGCCATAGCTTTCTCGGGTCAACTGCGTCGTCCTAAGCCGTTGCAAGTGTGTTCTGAGAACTTCCAGTTTCTCGTGTGATTGAGGTCTTCGATCGAATGCTGTAGTCGGTTTCTCGGAGCAGACGAGAGTGGTTAGCTTAAGCTCAAATCAGGGAACCTTGACCTCTGCCTTGCTGAGGCCTCTATTGGAGATCCATTAGCCATTCTTTCACGTTGTAATTGGTCCTGACCATGGACGGCTTGGACCGTTACTACAACCACCGACAAAGATCATTCGTTCTTGTTGAGCACATGATAATTGCCCTGATCGAGACTAACGCGACGCGTCATCGCGCGTGTCGTCGGTGGAAGAAACGACGATCAAAGAAGGATCGATTAATCGATCACCAGAGGTTCTGATCATGATCGGAGGACGACAGGATTTGCCCGAGTCCAAGATTTCTAAAAAGATCATATTCGTCGTTAATATACTTGTCTACACGTTGTCGACTACTCCTGAGAGTCGGTTTTGGGTCGTTTAGAGGGTGAATCTGACTGTGTGTGCGCGTCATTGTCGTAGGAGGAGCTCGACGTGAGCTGGTACCCAGCGAGGACACCTTCTGCGACTGTGCGCGACACGACGGCACGGAGCTCTTCTTCGGGGTCACGTCCCTCTGCCTCGGCACGCTGCATTATTTCGGCGACAGAGGCCATGAGCGCAGAGGTAAGCTGCTCCGCCTCGGCGTTTTGTGCGTGTTGGGAGGGTGGTTCAGGTGCCGATGCAGACGCACTGTTTGACTCTGATGAAGGTCCGAGAGACTGGAGGTATGCTGAGACGTGAGGGAAGTCTTCAAGGAGATGTTCGATTGGCTTTTGTGGCGTCAGAAAAAGTTTTTTTGGCTGAGATTGAGGGAAACGCACGGAGATGCCCTCGGCATTGCGTCGGTCGATAATGGCGCCGTGCTCGACAAGGAATCGAGCAGTTTCGATGTTCTCTACGGTGTAGAGAGGCGTGTCGCCGTCGGCGTCGGTAATGTTTACATTGCCACCTTGTAATGTCATTCAGGGTTGAAAATGAACAGAGTTGATCGGGACACACCGCGAGAGATGAGGAAAGCGAGGATGTCGAGCTGACCGTAGCTGGCCGCAGCATGCCTAGGAAACGTGAGCAGCGTGTCGAGAGACACAATGGGAGGATATACATGGGTGTATATGTGAATTCATCGGGCAGATTTGGGTCGTGAGCTGAATGGAGAAGAGATGATCGATGTGATGTTGTTTTAGGAGGATATATACTGACATTCAGAGTCTACTAGATGCTGAATAGACGTGAACAAAAGAATAAAAGAGCTTTAGAGGGGCTTGCCTGTACGCGGGCGATGTCGCCATCTGCGGCTGCGACCCAAATGTTTTTTTGCATGGATGTCTCGGATGTGAAATGATTTGGTGCTCTCTTTCTTTCCTCCATCATGTCGGCTGCACCTCTTCCAAAGGTCGGTCAGACTCGGTGCTGTGCGTATACACATTCTCTATTCTTCATTTACTTTCTAATAGCTACTATTAGACTGGGCCTTGCTGTCTGCCGACCTCGAATTTATTTACCTCGACCCAGTTCTCCAGTTTCATCTCGAGGAACAAGCTCCTCTCCTCCTCGCAAAATCTCTTTTATCTTTCGTTCATCCAGAAGAACAGGCTTCTGCCAAACTCGACCTCGGAGGTGTTCTTGACAGCCGAACTCTGCATGGCTCCGTCACTCGGCAAGTCCTCCATGTTCCGTTCTGAACCACTTTTGGCTTACATCTAACAGCGTTCGCTTTTGTCGTCTCTCAAGAGTCCGTCAGCTATTAGGACACAAAGGTCCCGCAGCTCCATGGGCAGATGCAGAAAAAATAGCTCTCGATGCACAATACATGGCCGTCGACATAGTCATCAACTGGGCTGCAGACGGTCTCGTCCTTTGCTTTATACACGCCATCGTAGACCTTAGTCCTACAGACAACGATGAACTTCACAAGACCGGTTGGTCGAATTGGTGTGGAACGCCAAGAATGGACAACGACCAGATTCAACGTTGTTACAACCACCTCATTACCTCTGTGCATACACCGCCTTCTATCAGCCGCGTTTTTCAAATCCTCGACAACTCAGACGGCCGCGCCCTACTGCTAAGCTGGCCTCCCGATCCAAATCAGGGTACACAGCATCCAAATGCTCGTGACTTTGCTCAACTTGTCGAGAATGCACAGATTGGCCCTTCTCCATCCTCTTCTTCCTCCCATGACGTGAACGAGGCCAAAACAAGCTGCACACGCCGCTACAAAGCCTTACAAACCATGTCTTCCGTTCCCGGTAGCCAAGTTGAAAGCATTTTTATTCCGCACGGTCCGTTCGTCTCACTTGTAATCACAAAAGTCACGCCCTGACTCGTGTTCATCCACACTCACATCTATATCTAGGCTCTGTCATCTTTGCTTGTCATAAGCTCAACTCCTCACCTTCTCGCAGCACTGTCAGCTCCTCTGCAACCATGCAGCAGCTGGGATATGCCAGCCCTTCTCCCTACCCTTCTGCTTCTTCGTACTATGATGCTCCACAATCTTCTTACGCTCTCCCTCCACTCTCTTCTTCGCCCGCTTATACACCCTACCTTTGCGCACCACAACGTTGGTCTGGCTCATCCGAATATGCACCGTCTCAACAAACCCAACAGCAACAGTGGGGTTCGGGCAGTCCAAGCCCCTCCGTTCCTCCCGCAGTTAGCAACCTTCGAGCGGGTTCTTATCCTCCCCCTCCGCCTGCCCAATTTTCGGGATCGTCCGCTCCAGGTGCACCCCAGGGCTCTCCCTTCCTTGATTTACCACGCCCTCTGTCGCCTTACCCAAATCCAAACACAGGTTCATATTCGCCTGGAACGGCGAGCAATGATGGTTCCCATGGGTCACTTGGTGACGAGATGCTTGTTCCACCTTCGAGGCGCCGTACGAGCCCTGTAGCGAGAGGTGATAATTACATGCCTAGCGGGAGGAGTGCGGGAAATCGGCCAAATGGCGTTCTCAAGTGCTCAAGTTGCAAGACTACGACTAGCCCCGAGTGGAGGAAGGGCCCGTCGGGGAAGAAGGAGCTTTGTAATGCGTAAGTGAATTTGTCCGATATGCTTTTTTCAGTCTTCTGTATCCTTCTTTTTCTTCTCTTTTTCTTTCTCTTTTTTCGTTCGTTCGTTTTCTCCTCGCCCAGTGTACGACTCGCCTGAGACTTGTTTCATTTTCATTCGCTTCCAAGGCCCCGCATCATCTTGTGCGTGGTTAGCGGTGTCTTCCTCGTTCCGCCGGCGTTTCTAAACTCCTGCACTGTTGTGCATGTCCTTGTTTCACCGCGGCGCGGCGTGGCACGTGCTACTCGGCGATTTCTCTCTTATCCACGTCTCGTTGAATTTCGTTTTCTCCGCGATGTGTGACCGGCACATTTTTGACGCAGATCCTGCCATGAACAAGATGCATGCTTCCGTCTCGCTTGCGCGCCTATCTTTTTGCCGCATGCTTGTTTCACTTTGCCTCGAGTTCCCGTGCTTTCGCGTTATCTCAAACAACTTGTTTACTGACATGTTCTTTCAATAGATGTGGTCTCCGGTATGCGCGCTCACGCGCCAAGAAAGAAGGTCACCCTCAGACGCAACGGCGGCGCAAAGAGAAAGGCGTGCCCACTGTCGCAGGTGGAGGTATCACGAAGCGCGAAGCCTCCGCCACACCTCCATACCACATTCCGATCCCTGGGACATCCGCGTCAGCGCCCACGGCGTCCTCTATGCCCACCCTGCGTGTCGGCCCAGGGGTAGGCTCGCTGTCAGCATCCGTCGGTACCTCAGGGGAAATTTACCACCACCCTCACCACCAAGCATTGGAAGACACGAAAACAGGACTGAGGCTCACTCCGTCGCCAGGCCCACCAGGGTTCGTACATTACGCCACTGGAGGCAGTGCTGCCCATCATGCCCACGGACATGCGCCGGGGCATCAGTTCTATGGTGTGCCGTCGCCGTTGTCGCATACCATTCCGCTAGAGGAAGAGAGCGGTAGCGGAAGCGGCCCTGGTCACGGTGGCGGTGGCGGTAACGGACTGAATGGCAATTCGACGTCAGGGAATCAGCAGCTGCCTTCAATGGGCGCGTATGTCGGTCGGCCGCCGCTTTCGACGATGCCCGCTCCATCTTTTGAGAGGGAACGTGGTGAGCGGGAAAGGGAAAGAGACAGGGAGAGGGAGTTGCCGCCTCCGCTTGCTCTGCATGGACATAGGAGGATTCTGGCGCAGCAAGGATGAGGAGAACTTCGGTTGTCGATGGTAGTTGTGAAGAGAAGCCTAGCGGATGCAACAACCCATTAAAGGGACACAAAAATCGACCAGACGATCCGAGGCCTGATGATGTTGGGCCAATGGCCGCACCTTTACGCACCCACCCGTACCAAGTTCCTTGTCTGTTTCTTGTGCATGTATTATGTTTCCTTTTCCTTTCTCTACTATGTTATTAATTTTCTCTATCCTTTCCTTGGTTCCCCAGTCGCGATGTTTATTATAATCCACATAGTACATTTCATTCGATGGCACCCTTATCCGTAGCAGTACCTAACTGTCTAGTCTGGTGGCCACATTTCCTTCCGTCGTCTCACTTGTTCTTTTTGGGTATATTTATCCTCTTCACCCGACACATTCATTCGATTCCTTCTCATTATCATCACGTTCCTCTACGCACCCGCATCGTTAATCAGCACTCCGTCTTCCTCGTTCCTAACACTTCTGTTAATTCCCTCCACCCATTCGTTCGACTCTCTTCATCTCATCTCATCCCATCCCGACCAGATGCCACGGTGTGTGTGCGCGGACGATGTACTATATGTAGCGTCTTTTACTTAATCCCCTAGCATGCCCCAGACGATAATAAGGGGCTGGCCGTTATTATTCTAGTAAATACTTAAATAACATGAACTGTAGTGCTTTGCCATGCTGATCGATTGAGAACGTAATCTGAGTCTCTTGAAAAAGCCGTTCCATCTCATGAAACTCCCGATGTATAGCCCGTGTATAACCGTACAGTCCAGTATGATACAAGTTTAGATATGAGTAGAGTCTATAAGGAGTGTCATTGGCATGCTATGAATGAATCAGTTGCACTGCTTCACTCTTGAGCTCAACAATGACGTTGGTAGTCATGAGGATCGCATACAATGTAACAAGTAAAATACCCCAGCGACGAGTGAGGTAATAATCGTGGAAGGGCACGTAGATGAGAGTGGCAACCAGGAGAAAGAGAAGGCCGATACAGCTCACTAGGAGGGTCGTCGAGAAGTGCAGTTTATATGGCGTGGACGTCTGGCTGGTGATGTATGAACCCGATACGCCAACACCCAACAAGATATTGAGCATTGGGCCACCGAAACAAGCAGAGAATCCCATGATGGGGGCAAATCTCTGGAAAGAAGGTCAGAAAAAAACGCACAGTAGATAAATGTGATCCACCTACCGCAACAGTCATGTTGGCCACCAGATCGGCTAAAGAGTTACCAATGGCAAAGAGAGTGAGCCCAATGAGGGCATCAGAGAGTCCAAAAATGAATCCAAAAGTCTAGACAGATGTCAGTAAGGTCGAAGATAATTTCTGGCTTGACGAAAAATACCTCAAGCACCATTACAATCTCATCCGCAATAGCCATGATCCACACCATCGCAACCAAAAAGCCCATACAGCATCTAGCGAATCTCGCAGTTGGATGGTCACCTTGGTCAGCAAATGCAAGCACGAGTATACCAGCTGTGCACCCTCCCAAAGCCGCTGCAAGCAAGTATGTAACCAATCGGTGTGACGAGTCTATTGAGACAGATATTGGGCTATATGAGAAGCGAAAATAACCGTGACAACTCACTGAGAAGGACAGCAACGCAGAACAAGGGCGCGAGTGCGCACTGAACAGCCATGAGCCACTTGTTGAACTTCATCAGATGTAGATCTTCTAGAACAACTTCCTCCGCAATCAAAGCACGCGCTTCGCCCTCCTCTTCAAATTCTATGAGACGACCCTCACCAAATTGATGGATTTTTTCACGCGTCGCTGCTGATGCCTTGTATGGCGTAACGACCACGGGAAGTGTCAAGGTGAGGAGCAATACGGCTGGAGCTGCAAGTATACCTGCCGCTTGATTCAGGATGGACTGGGTTTTGAAGTGGTGTAGAGTAGGGAACAAGGCGTAGCATATTTGTCGAATAACATGCCGGATGCGCTGGCGTTTGGTCCGTGGTGTAAAAAGTTCATCGTCGGAGTCTTCTCCTACCTCAGACGAAGTTGGAGAAGCAGATGTGCGGATTATTGAGGGAATTGCTGCACTCGAGGGTATAGGTGAGAGCGCCACTGGGGGTGACCGCGAAAAATAGTCGCTTGATTGACTGTTAAATAAACTTCTTGGCTCTTCAGAGGTGTTAGGTGACAGCATAGGGGATGACTGGCGTGATCGGGGGCGGTTATCGAGAGCGACAGCTTCAGCTATGTCCCAAGGGTCATCTCTACTAGTTAACGAGGTCCGCGGAGTACGATGTCGGGATCCTGGGCCGCTATGATAGTGACCACCAGCGTAAGGGGTCACTGGACTATCGAACATGCTCAGTGAGGGCGCAGCAGCTTCTCGTCGCAAGGAACCAACAACTTGCGCAAATTCTAGAGCACCTACAAGTGAGAATGAGGGTAATTGTGCATGCGGGGATGGTGATGGGGTACGACTCCTAGACCGTGAAGAGCCTTCGCGGAAATTCGAACGTGAGCTCACGTTGGTGTCGATACGCGGTCTGCTCGGGACTGGTGTATGTGGTAATGTAGGAGATGCCGAGGAAATATTGATGGCGATAGTGGATTCATCGTCTTATAGCAATTAGTCTACTTTGCACATTCGGAGATGGGGATAGTTGAGCTCACCAGCGTCACTGTACGGCACTGGTACCGGGTCATCCCCTGAGACAACGCGACTCCCGTTAATTCTTTTCCGTTCCTGCCTACGATCCCACCATGCACCCATGACAACTACGAAGACATAGGTCACGTAAAGAGCAACAAGGAGACCTGCTTCCCATCGTTGGATTGTACTGTCCCAAAGGATGGCCAACAATACAGAGACCGCCACCGTGAAAAACCCAACATCACGAAGAAAGGATCTTCGTTCAACCTGAAATTCCTTGGTAATGCACATGGAACCGACTACGCAGGAGACGATGAACGAAGCGGCGCCTATTAGCTCGCCAATGGCCAGACTTCCTGAATTAGCGCGCATCGCTGAAAATGTTGAAAACACATCCGGACTTCCATTTCCAAAGGCAAGAAACGTGACACCGGCAACGTTCTCGTCTAGACGGAGTATCTGCGCGAGAGTACTGAGATTGGGGGTGAAGAAGTCGGACGCACTGATGCCCAATGTGGAAAACAGGAAAACCAGCCAAAAGGTGAGTGCGGCAAATGCTAATGGCCTCACTGATTGACTTGCGCAGAAGAAATGTTGTAGATATGGGATCGAGAGAAATGTTTCCGACACGGGGCAAGTTTCCTGGACGTGCGCACATTGACTTGTTATTGGATGGGCAAGAGGTAGGCACTAGCTCGACTTGGTTGAGATCATTCTTCACTTTAATATTGTGACTTACCTGTTCAGCTTCGATCTCCCTTCGGTATAGTAATTCAGACGATATTCGTCTCACGAGACTATGATCGTCACGGAATAAGCTGCTATCAGGAACAGCATACCGGCTCTTAGACCACAGTAGCGCATTAATTGCGAGAAAGAATGCAAATATGAGTCTAGGAGAGAGCGGGGCCATGGGAGTCCTAAATGATTAATGAAGGCTCTAACACATGGATGGCGTTCAAAGTTGGCTATCCCCGCCATCATTGCAATGGTGTATTCTGTTGTCATTAGGAGCTTTCGCCAAACAAAACACACCAATATAATATACAGATTTTCTAACGTATACAACACAGTAGAGTCAAATTTTCAAAACCCATGGACTTCATCCCGGCAAGTCTGTTAAAGAGCCGCATTTAGCCAGAAAACCTGACCATGGTATCATTTTTACCATCGATCTCCATAGATAAGACACGTCGCCGTCCTTCCGACTCACTACTTCGGCTTGGAACCTATATTGCAAATGGATGAGCACGTTGTTTTGAACACAAGACCCGTCTTACTCTAAAAAGAGAGTTTATCGGTTCATCATGAGTTGTCATAGATGCCAGTCGGAAGCTTGTTGAAGTTGCACGTGTGGCGGAGTCATCGAAGTTTTTGCGCTGGAGTGTCGATCGAGAGTTTAACGTCGCGAGTAACGAATTGGCATACACTAAAAAGAGGCAGTCAATGGAACATATTTCAAAGCTTCCAGAGGAGTTCATACATTTTCCAATAACAAAGTCCAACGTGAACGTGTAGAACGAATTGGGTAAAGTTACAAACTGCAAAGTTGCGGGTCATTTGGCAGTTGTCTCAAAAGAGCAGTTAAGTTACTCACGACGACGACTTCCACTACTGCCACGACCCTAAAATAAAAAGACGTCAGCGAAGTGTATAAGCCAAAAGCCCGCAATACATACGATGTAAGAATACAGCGATTGATTGCGAAGACGATAAGTTTATGTATTAAGAGATTTGTGTCTTCAAAGTCAGAGCGATTGCTCGCCAAAAGAAAGCAGAGTGCGGTGGCAACGAAGATATCAGATAGAACAGCAGCAATGCCGAAGGGCAAGACGCTGGTAAACTGCAAGTAGAATTTTAGGAAAAGGTTTACAATGCGAATCTGTTGACCTACTTCTACGTCTTTTAACTTGGCAAAATCCCTTTTCTGGAAGCTGTAGAGAGAAATGTAGACTGAGAATGCAGAAGATGTAATCTCAGTAGATAAGGGTCTCACAAGTAAATTGTAGTTTCTATTATCGAGAACGTTAGCTGACAAGAGCATGGGCAATCGGTCGACGTAAAGCGTACCTAGTCCAAAACCTGAAAAAGTCAATCATTCAGTTACAATCCGGCTGGAGTAGCGAAAAGTGATTCTGGTTCTTACAAAGGTGCGCAATAACAAAGAAACCCTAAATTCAAGTTCACCCGCGTTAGAAGGGTTTATCATTTCTTTTGCAGCGACTTACTATGATGCCTGAAAGCCACCATCTTAGCCAATGAGGGCTCACTGCATAAAACGTGAGAAGCCCGTTCCTGACATCCAATGTGACGCGACGTACGGGTATATATTCGTTGTGTAAAAAAACTGACGCGCGAAGCTTGAATATAAGTAGAAATTGTCATCAAGAGAAGCGGTACAGACCATTGCGTAGTGAAAGCAATGAGAATCTTGAGCGAACTGTCAGAACAGTGGAACGGCTCTGCCAGGCTTTGAAAACTCACATTGACAGTCATAGAAGCCTGACATCCAGAGACCGTTGAATCAGGCTAGAATGAACAGACAGTCGAATGATGCCCTTACAAATAACGACCTGAATGCCTGGTTAGCTTGTACACAAGTTGTTGCTAGGAGCACGCACCAGACGCCTTGTCCAAGTATATCCACATTTCCAAATCCTTTGATCTATCGAGATATCGTCAAACCTCAGTCATCGGACGAGATGGGTGCCTGAGCGTACGAGGTAGTAGTATATACAATGACACACTAGATGTGGAATTGTCAGGGTTGATATTAAATTCTCATGAATAAAAATGCCCACTGAAGATTATGTGAATGGTATCTAATAGCCTGGAGACGATGAAATGGGGAAATCGACCTATGTTCGATAGGGGAAAAGCCTACCATATCCAGGCCACCTGAAATGTAACGCTCAATTGAGTTGCTCTACGTGAGGAGATATCATATGTATTCACCAGAGCCTTGAGCCAGAACCCGTCTTTTGAAAAGAACGAATAATAAAAATACGCCTTGAAGTCCAGTGAGCTCAGTAGAGGGCTAGAACAGCAGAGGACCTCAAACTCACCTGCAGAGTAGTGATCCCATAAACACACATGGTCACCAGTGACCCTACAAGTAATGGGCCTATTGCACCATCGAACCATCAGATCAATTTGCCAACTTTTCATAGTACAACGTTGAGGAATGCGCACCAAAAGTCTGGCTAATGTCAACAGCTACACCAGCGTCCATTGGAGAGATGAACCAACGGTAGGAGGCTTTCGAGGTGTAGGGCCAGCGAGAAGTGATGAAGAATGCTGTGGACAAGTAGCATCGTCACGGAAGCCTGTAGGTGTCGAATGTCCATATGCATCCTTTGCCGCATAAACATTTGGTTCAGGTTCCTTGTCAGGGTCACGACACGATCCGCAGAGGGGTTTCCCCGATCATGATCTCAATATTATGGTTTGCCCTAGTTTGTCCTCTCATATAGACTCCAATCAGCACGTAGCTACACCTTTGGTCCAGTAGGATTTCAATGAAGCCTTGAATTTGAAAACGAGATAGAAGAGTGTATTGACCAACCATCAACTTCTGCATTTTTGAGTTGAGTTATCCCGATCACCACGTGGTTTCTAGAGAACACAACACGGCTTTCCGGAAAACTGATGTACCCCGGAATGGTTCCCCGGATTTTCTGAAAAGTTCTGTCGCTGGTCGCCTTGGGCTTGTATAATTAACTGATGAAGATAAACCAAAAGTTTGAATATCTTCAAGGTTCTGCAATGAATCCGCAAAAGTAGCAAGATCTCTCCATTCTTCACATTTTTCTGGGCATTGTTTCCTCTCACGCTCCATGCCGTTCAAACCGCACAGAGTTCGTGCCATACGCGTGTGCGCGATTTTGGAGTCAGGCTTCCTCATCCCCAAAAGCAAGAGATCCTGACAGCGCGTGGCGCGCTATTTTCTGCAAGGTATCCATATCATTCTGTTGACCTGATTCAAAATAACACAGGAACATACCTGGACGTCGACCAGGTATTCAGTTTTGTGACAAACCGTGAGAGGTAAACCAGCAGGTGACTTGTCGTATTATCTGGCCAGCAGCCCAGCCCAGCGTAGGCCGTATGATGCACATATCAGTATCAAGCCAATTTTGATTCCGTTGGACAATCACGTCCCGAGAACCATCCGAGAAAACCGTTTCAGAAGGAATTCAAAAGCAATCCAGTTGCGCTCTATCTATCCATCCCTCCATGTGGTGGGGGAATGTGGATGATGTCACCGTCGACCGAATTTCTCGAACGTGGGTCACTGTGTACTGCGTGCTTGGGTTGAAAGCTGTAATGAGTACCTTCTACAAGTAACAGCAGTTAGCTATAGAATCGAATAGTAAAGCCCTGCAAATCTATAAGGAGTGTACTTGATGCATATGGTACCGCACTGCGCGATTTTAGCTTCTATTTGGACGTGTATCCCAAGGACCAGGGTGTTGATTGAAATTCGCGGCCGTTGTTTCCTCACCAACAGCCAGCAAATCTTGAAATGTTGTCGGAGCGTGCTCTTACATGGTTTACGGCAGTACTTGTAGGTCCTTTCTTGTGCTATATCGCAGGCAGTTTATTGACACACTCAGGCCGTCGTCGTTTGGCGCAGTGCACGCGTCGCGAGGAATTCCATTTTCAGAAAACATCCTTTCCCGGAAGGCTACTACGCGCAGGGAAACTTTGACCTTGATTGTGACACTTTAAAGGGTGGACCAGACTTGAAATACTGTGAAGATGCCACTTTCTGGGATCACCTCGACGCGCAGGGGAATCTTCTCGACCATACTCTACTCATTAGCTGCGACCAGAACCGCAAACATTGGAATACAGTCATGGGGCCCTTGAACAACCCAGAGCCTCTTGGCTCATTGTGGGTGTACCAGCCTGACAACAAAGAGACGAGGAGCAAGGCTATCACCAACCCTTCTCAGTTGACGCGCGTCGAACTGAAGGGATACCCTGTTGGACACGATTTCCACCCCCTCGGCGTCGAGATCTACCCGTCCTACGCTGGAAACACCTCCAATGTATACGTCGTGAACCATGCCCGCGAACGAACAGTGATTGAGCAATTCACTCTCAACCCTTCCTCTCCCACGGTCGCAAACTACGTTCGTACATTGGTGTCACCTTATTTCCACTCTGCCAATGCTCTTGCTCTTACCTCCTCTGATTCATTCTATGTTACCAACGATCATCTTTTCACTCGTCGCCTTCCTTACGTCGGAAACTTCCTCCCTATTATTGAATCCGTCATTGCTCTTCCGTTGTCCTGGGTCTCGCATATCGACCTCGCTCCTCTGTCTTCCTCAGGTCCGCCCATCGAGGCGCACAAATTTTCTTCCCTTTTTGTGCCATTCGCCAACGGTGTCGCTATTTCGCCCGATGGGACTCAGGTCGCTATCGCATCTACGACTTTGGCTAAGATCTTTTTCTACGAACGGGATCCCAAGACAAATGATCTCAAACGCAAGACCGATAGCGTTGCCGTTCCCTTCCTCCCCGATAACATCCGATACACCCACGACGGCACTGCCCTTCTCGTTACTGGACATCCCCATTTCCCGACGTTGACCAACGTCGCAAAAGGCACAGAAAGTGTAGCTCCTAGCTGGGTTGTTTCAATCAACGCGGTGATTGAGAAAGACCCACAACTCAAGGGCGGCTTCGATCGTCAGGCGCCTGTGACGGCAATGTTCAAGGTGCCTCCAGTTGCTGGACGAGAGATCAAGACGATCTTCCAGAGTGATGGTTCTGGTTTCTCTTCCTCTTCGACTGCATTGAAAGATCCAGTCACGGGAGATCTGTATGTCACCGGATTGTATGCGGAGGATGGTCTCCTCGTATGCCGCCCTTCTTCTAATTAAATGCATAAAAGTAGACTGTAAGCACTTAGTACCAGCTTTAAGAACTACTGTAGACGCGCTGTGTACCATTATTTCCAAGCTGTCGTGAATAGAATCATTTCATTTACCTACTATAATATACGTGAAGCTTCACTACATACAGAAAACATTGAAACCATCTGAGCCGCAAGCAACCATCAGAATATCAACAGGAACACTCTGCTGGCATTTCACCCCAAGACCAATTAAACCGAATGTGCGTGATGAAGTGTGTCGCCGAATAAAGGCAGGGTTAAAGGTACAAGGGATTGGTGTTTGAGGTGAGGCAGCGAAACGCCGGCACCAACGATGAAAACAGAAAAACAATAAAAATGAAGGAAAGCCAGAGGGAATGAAGGACAAGACGTGAATTAAAAATATTAGAGGAAGCTCGGCACCAGCCTGAAATAAAATTACTCAGTCAACACATGGAAAACGAAAGAAAGCACTGACATTGCGCCTACTCCAAACACAAAGGCCGCTGCACTCCACGCTAGGGATTTCGTCTTTCCCTGGAGTATTGAAGACACCCGCCGATTGGTCGCAATTACCCTCTCCTCCACCTCGGGTTCTTTAGGATTGAACTCGACAGTCTTTTCCTCTTCTTCATCCTTCCTTGTCCTCTTGAGACCCTTGGAGGATGATTCGGTCCCTTCCATGTCTTCATCCTCATCTGCAACCTCCTCCTTCGCAGCCTCTCTCTCTGCCTTCAACTTCTCCACCAGCGCACGCTGTTCAACAACATCCTGGTCATGGAGCTCATGGCCGATGCCGTTCTCAACTGTCTCGGTTTCTTCGTCTACTACCACTAGCTCCGCCTTGCTCGGCGTAACAGTCACAACCTCCTCATGTTGTCGAACTGTTCGGGTCTTTGGCGTTCGAGGCGGCAGTGGAGCGGGGACCCGAGGTCCAGGGCTCCGCGGTCGAGAAGTACGACGAGTCTTTGTTGGTAATGTGGGAGGGGAAGCTGGGGCTTGTGCTGGGGCAGGAGATGACTCTTTCCGGCGCTTCGTCGGATTGGGTTGAGCAGTTGGGGATGGTGTGGGTAGGCTTGCGACACCATTGGCTGCTGGCAGGGGCTTCACTGTCATCGAGGCTTCTTTAGCCGATTTCTGTGACCGACGATAATTGACATTTGGGTCAGGAGCGGCTTCGACGACTACTTTGATGAGTTCTCCGAGACCGTACGTTTCGCCCAGTAGCTGTGCGATTGATGGACTAACCCAAGTGCCTGCTAAACGAGTCACTTCTGGGTTATGAGGGCCGCCGTTGTTCTTCGACAGATCGTAATTTTCCTTAACCCACTGCAACTCATTCCTCTCGTCATGATCAGGAGCGTTGGGGAAGGCAGCACGAAACATGGTCGTGAGGCTGACAGCTTCAGTGTCAAATCGTCGAAGAATGAACGCGTGTCCCGTAGGCTTAGATTGCAACGTCAGTAAGTCAAGCTGGTCGAGAGCGATGATCAGGCCACGTACTGTTGGTGTTTCGATTTTCATTCTACCGACCTGCAAAAGGTATATAAGGCATATGTATTCTTATGATAATGTTCACTCACGAGAATATTCTTTCCCTGGCATGTTAAGATTTGGTACTTGACTGGCGGCAACGTGCCCGATTTTACTGCAATGCAGATCACCATGAATAAATTAGCCAACAAACGAGTGAATAGACGCACACGTATCAGAAATATGTGGGTTTCTGTGGCGTTCCGGCAAAGGAGGTCTGGGTGAAACCATAATTGTAAGTGAATTGAATGTTCACGGAAGTAAACAAGCGTATGTCAGGAGGCGCAGCGATAGGGGGAGAACCAAAACATGAACTTGAACAATAAACACACCCAAGCACCTCCATTTGTTCCCACGCTCCAGGCCTCAACAAACTCGGGCCGTCACCTCATTGATCCGGCAAACGTGCTCTCCTCGAGGGTTTTGAACTCCAACACTTGAAACTCTGAACAACAGCTGCGTGCGATCGATTGAACACGCGACATGAACGTGGGGATTAAATTACATAGGCCTTGAGCGCTGACGAATAAGCTGCGAGCTTCAGGCAAGAATTTTACATACGGCGGACTTGGCTCAGCATCCCAAACACAGGTCACAAGTACTGCCCGAAATGAAAAGGACAAATTAAAACTGGGAAAAAAACAGGCCATTTGAGGATATCATTTGTATGAGATTTTCTGAAAGACTGTGCTGATAATGTTTGTTATCTAGCTAGTACCACAGGTCTCATCACCATCGAACACTTGTCAGTGATGTTCCAATTACGCCACCATCTATCGTATTCAAGAGGCTGTGTGCAGCACTAGAAAGTACTGTGGAAACCCGAAATGTTCTGTTGTTGGACGATATACAAACTTCAAGAAACCTCTTGCCACTCGTGAAGGTAATAATACAAACTTGATGATATTCTCCCGGTCCATCTCATAGAATTCAGCGCAATATCGTTTGCAGGATCTTCTTCTATGCGTAGGAGCAAGATGTCCTCTTATCAGATAACCACAAATGGAGTCACTTGGCATACTTCGGATTCTTTTGATCAAGTTTGGACTCACGCCCATGTTCATCGATCTTCGTTGTGTTGGTATGTAGGTCAGTTTATCACTCCTGTGCTTTACTTCGATTTATATATCTTCGTTTCACCCACTGTAAGTGCCTATCACAAGCTGATGTTCTCTGAAGCGGTGGCAACATCATCGATATGACGCTTCCACCTGATGCCCTTTGTGGGCGTCCTTTCTCCATAAAATGTCTGTTGTGCATACTCTGGATCATCTGGGCCGTTGGTTGGTCGCTAAGCACCGAGGAGTATTTTCTTTTTACGGGTGTTCACCTTTTATTGCCGCTTATTTTGCTTGTTGTTCTTTCTCGGTCATGATCGCAACTTCTCATCTATCATACTTCTATCATCCCTTGGCGATTAAAGTGGAACATTATCTCGGCACAGCTCTTCATGGATTTACCTGATTCGCCACCAGTGCCCACAAACCACTGACCAGCCAGAACATCTGTCGTTTTTGGTTCAGACCCTTCACAACGGAATTCATCGATGACGTTTTCATGATTCTCCTTCAAGAAACATCACTAATCTCCTAACACTCGTCGTCTCGTTTGAAGGAACGGAGCTCGGGAGGCCACTATTGTGTATCCGTTTGATCAAATTTGCCGGAGAGAGCACATGTCTCCATCTAATATTTGTCGCGTAGGAGCTTTTTGTGGGCGAAGCTTTTGAGGCTGTCCCGCCAGTCGGTTCGGAGGATTAAATACCAGGTGTACAATCGGTGAGTATTCGTTCTTAACCCCCCAGGACCAGTACTTTCCTACTTACCATGGCTGCCTCGACGTCTGACATCACCATAGCTGGGCCTTCTACCCCCAACTTGAAAGCTTCTGAGGGCTTTGAAGCTACTGCAGTCAAGCCCGACATCCCAGATGGTGGACTCAGAGCCTGGAGTACGGTTGCTGGCTCGTAAGTACTGTGGTCAATTGCGTTCATGAGTGTGGGACGGATGTTGATTCTTTTTTTTATCCAGTTGGTTCATGATGTTTGCCACATTCGGGTAAGATTCGAACAATGACTTTGAATGCCTTGTCAATAATTGTAATAATGAACTGTTGCCACAGTTATCTCAACTCGTTCGGAGTCTATCAAGGTGCCATCGAGTATTCGTCTTGTCCTGCGCCACATCATCCTCAACTTCTTTTAGATTTCTATACGCGAGAATTTCTCTCCACCAACCTACCAAGCAAGATTGCGTATGTCTAACATGTTGTTGCGATATATGGTCTCTAACGTCTGTGAACAGATGGATTGGAAGTCTTCAACTAGCGATGCCGTTCGCCTGCGGACTAGTATCTGGGAAACTTTTCGATCTTGGCTATTTCCGCATCTTGGTTATCGTCGGCTCAGTTATCTTCAGCTTTTCGTACGCGCATCTCCTTAAACCATGTCGACTGCGTTCTAAGTCATGTCGTTAGTCTCTTCATGCTTTCTTTAGCCCAGCCGGAGCATTACTACCAGGTGTGTTTCCAAGTAGGAGCGAAAGTGACTGCCACACCTTACGCTTTCGTGCCTACAGGTGTTCCTCGCGCAGGGTGTTGGAATGGGCATCGGACTTGGGCTCACTTTTGTACCTTCCATCAGTATCTTGGTTATGCACTTTGAACGACGTCGTGCACTCGCTTCCGGCATAGCACTCAGCGGAAGCTCTGTTGGTGCTGTGGTCTTCCCAATCAGTGAGTGGCTGATGTCATTGACACCAATAAACTGCTGATCACCCATTTGTGTAGTGATAAAGTGAATTGTTTTTGCTCCCTTCTGCGTTTCTGGCTAAAACTAACTTTGCTCAGTCACTTAATTCCAAAAGTCGGATTTGCAAATGCTGTGCGGGCTACAGCGTATATCGTCGTGGGCTGCCTCATTGCAGCCAATGGTCTCATGCGGAACAATTCTGCAGTTTATGGACTCCGAGCAAAGGCGGAACCCTTGGATATTCTTGGATTCTTCACCGATTTGCCCTACGTTGTGGGTATTTTGGGGTGAGTGTCAGCTATCGTTCCTTTTCAGGTCCTTTATTAATCTTCCATCATCCGAATAGATCCCTGGTTTCCCTTTTCGGGGCCTACTTCCCAGGTGAGCAAGTTCTGGCCTGAGTTACTTATACAAATAGAAATAATTGCATTTTAGTCTTTTACCTGCAACTGTATGCAGTTCAGCATGGAATCGGTCAATCGATTGCCTTCTACTCAGTATGCCTACTAGCTTATATTTCGAAAGTGGCATTTAGCTGACATTTTTGTCCTGCCTAAGCTCGCGATTCTCAATGCCTCCAGTGCAGTCGGTCGCATCAGCGGAAACTTCCTGGCTGACCGATTTGGGCCATGGAATCTACAAGTGCCTTGCGGGCTCTGTGCCGGCGCGATGATCTGGGCGGTCCTCGGAGTGTATGCCTTGTTCCCAGTCCAGTTTTACAATTACTGATGTAATGCGGATAGTAACACCACGTCGACCCTTGTCGTTGTTAGCATCTTGTATGGTTTCTTCTCAGGCGCTGGTAGGCTTCCTCCGATATTTCAGAGGACATGTCAATGTTGATCGTGACGCCTTTCAGGACTTTCTCTGTCCGTTGCAGGATGGGCCTCGCTAGCACGCAATCCAAGAGAATCCGGGTGAGGCGCTGTCAGATTTTCAGAGGCGACTTTTTGATTAAATTGAAATTGATTAGTGCGCGTACTGGCCTTGCATTGGCCATCGGAAGTTTTGGTTGTCTTGGATCTGCGCCAGTGCAAGGAGCACTCCTCACGGATCAGTTCAACTGGATACGACCAGCTGCATTCTCTGGCGTGAGTCCATCGCTTCTTGGACTAATACAGCTGACCATGACACCTCGCTAGACGATGGTGTGTTGCGGAAGTGCCATTTTCCTTCTGACCAGAATCCTACTGGCTAAGCAGCGTGGCACCCAAAAGGTTTAAACAACGTCGCGACTATATACATTTTCTTGCTTGTTCAATATGTATGATCAGGATCTTCGACGAGATATTGTAGAACTACCTCATATGGACAGATGTATTTATTGTTCATGTTCCACGAATGATGAATTTTACGAGTTTCAAGTCTTCACCAACAGACCTCATCTTCTACAAAAAATAGTTGCCTAGAGGGGCCAATGAATCCAATCGTTTAGGCTCTGAATTTTCTTGCTGTTGATCCAGCGGCCGAAGTATGGTTTAGTCGGCCAAGGAACACGATTGTACTTCAATGCATCCTATCAATGGTATCGAAGGATATACCTTTGGTGCGCCTGGCGGGACGCGTTTTGGACTTCGTTTTTGTTGTGTTTTCAAAAATTAAACTGAACGCTGTCGTCGATGGATTTTTGATCTCATCTTCGGTAAATCCCGGCACCAACTTCTTCATCGATATTCTTTTCCATTTCACGGAATTCAGCACACGGGGTCATCTAAGATATCCTTATCGTTCGAGGTATTGATACTTCGTTTCAACTTGTGCCCATGTGCGCTGATCTTCGTTGTGTTGGTATGTGGGCACTTCATCAGCCAAGGGCTGTGCTTATATTTTCATCTCAAATACCCAGGCTGGTGTTCTCTAAGCCGTGGAAACATTGCACTTCCGAATTGATGTCTTTTGTAGGCCTCCTTCCTCCATAAAATTTTCTTTATTATATCCAGATCCTCCTCCGCCCTTGACTGTTCGCCGAGCACTAAGGAATTGAGACTTCTTAAGGGTGTTATGATGGAGGAGTCAAGTCGCCTTTCATGATATTCATGGCCGATATATCATCCCTGGACGCTCATGAAACATATCTCAGCACAGCTCCCCATGAAGTCACTTGATTCGCCACTGACGTCCACATACCAGCCAGAACATGAGTGGTTCAAACCCTTCCCACGGAAATCATCGATGATGTGTTTTCATGATCCTCCTTGAAGAAGGATCATTAAGCATCTCATGGACCGTTTTTTAGAAGGAATGAGACTCAGCAAGTCACTATTGTCTGGTCATAGGATCAGGTTTGCCGTTGAGAGTGCATCTTCCTATGGAATCTTGTCGCGTATCAGGAGCTTTTTGTGAGAGAAATGTCTGAGGCTGTTCCACAAGCTATTGGTTCGGGGGGTTTAAATACCAGGTGTTCAGTTGGTGAGTAGTCGTTTTTAACTCTCAGTACTGTCCTATTATGGCTGCCTCGACGTCTGAGATAACTATGACTGTACCTTCTACTCCCAAATCCGAGGCTTCACAGCTTGAAGCTGTATATGCCAAACCCGACATCCCCGATGGTGGACTCAGAGCCTGGAGCACGGTTGCCGGATCGTACGTACTTGTAAATGCTTTCACCGGTGCAAAAGTTAATCCATACTCCTGTTTCGTTCAGTTGGTTCATGCTGTTTGCCACATTCGGGTGAGATTCAAATTGCCTGTCAATGCTTGTAATACTGAACTGAGCCTCAGCTATTTCAGCTCATTCGGAGTTTATCAAGGTGCCGTCAGATATCTGTTTTGTCCTGCGCCACATCATGCTCACCTTCTTTTAGATTTCTATACGCGAGAATTTCTGTCCACAGAGCTACCAAGCAAGATTTCGTATGTTCAACCGTTGGTTTGAGATATATGATCTCTGAATGTCTGAACAGATGGATCGGGAGCCTTCAACTAACGATGCCGTTCGCCTGCGGACTAGTATCTGGGAAACTTTTCGACATTGGTTATTTCCGCGTCTTGATAATTACCGGTTCAGTCATCTTTAGCTTCTCGTGAGTGTGTCGCCTTCAATCCTGTCGATTGGGTTCTGAACAATATGGTTAGACTCTTCATGCTTTCCTTAGCCCAACCACAACATTACTACCAGGTTTGTTTCCACACTAGCGTGTAAGCGACTCTCCTAAACCTTTCGTCCATGGGTCTATAGGTGTTCCTTACACAAGGTGTTGGGATGGGTATTGGACTTGGCCTCACTTTTATACCTTCCATCAGTGTCTTGGTTACGCACTTCGAACGACGTCGTGCACTCGCTTCTGGTATAGCGCTCAGTGGAGGCTCTGTTGGGGGTATCATCTTCCCTATCAGTTGAGTGGTTGCCAATGTTATCAATGCCAATAAACTAAGTCCTAATCAACCATGTACACAGTGATAAAGTGAATTGTTTTTATTCCTTCTGTATCCTCGATCAAATCTAATTTCTCTCAGTCATTTAATTCCAAAAGTCGGCTTTGCAAATGCTGTACGGGCTACAGCGTATATCGTCGTGGGCTGCCTTATTGCTGCCAATAGTCTCATGCGGAATAATTCAGCAATTTACGGACTCCGAGTAAAGGCGGACCCCTTAAACATTCTTGGGTTCTTCACTGATATTCCCTACGTTGTGGGCATTTTTGGGTATGCATCGCTTACATTCTTTTCCACGTTCGTTATTGATATTTGGCACTGCCGTAGATGCCTTGTCGCACTTTTCGGGTTCTACTTCCCAGGTGTGCCACTTCCAACTCCACTTGCGGCTTTCAAACCAATACATTCTAGTGTTTTACCTACAGTTATATGCAGTCCAGCATGGAGTTGGCCAATCGATTGCTTTCTACTCAGTATGGCTAGCTTGTGTCTCGAACATGTTATTTTACTGACATGTTTGCCCTACCTAAGCTCGCGATTCTCAATGCCTCCAGTGCAGTCGGTCGCATCAGCGGAAACTTCCTGGCTGACCGATTTGGGCCATGGAATCTACAAGTGCCTTGCGGGCTCTGTGCCGGCGCGATGATCTGGGCGGTCCTCGGAGTGTATGCCTTGTTCCCAGTCCAGTTTTACAATTACTGATGTAATGCGGATAGTAACACCACGTCGACCCTTGTCGTTGTTAGCATCTTGTATGGTTTCTTCTCAGGCGCTGGTAGGCTTCCTCCGATATTTCAGAGGACATGTCAATGTTGATCGTGACGCCTTTCAGGACTTTCTCTGTCCGTTGCAGGATGGGCCTCGCTAGCACGCAATCCAAGAGAATCCGGGTGAGGCGCTGTCAGATTTTCAGAGGCGACTTTTGATTAAATTGAAATTGATTAGTGCGCGTACTGGCCTTGCCTTGGCCATCGGAAGTTTTGGTTGTCTTGGATCTGCGCCAGTGCAAGGAGCACTCCTCACGGATCAGTTTAACTGGATACGACCAGCTGCATTCTCTGGCGTGAGTCCATCGCTTCTTGAACCAATACAGCTGACCATGACACCTCGCTAGACGATGGTGTGTTGCGGAAGTGCCATTTTCCTTCTGACCAGAATCCTACTGGCTAAGCAGCGTGGCACCCAAAAGGTTTAAAAGACGTCCTGCCCATATGCATTTCCTCGCATGTTCAATATGTCCCATGATCAGGATCTTCGACCGCAATTGTAAAACTATCTCTTATGCACAGATGTATATAAGGATTGTTCGTATCTCACCTTCGCGGACGACGCGTAAAAGTCTCTCTTATGTATAGATGTATTTATTACTCATGTTTCACGAATGATAAAGTTCCGAGTTCAAGGAATTAATACTTCGCCGCCAAGTCTAATTGACTCATCTTCTATAACAGCGACTACCTGTCCAGATAGCCGCTCACTTTCTTCTCATCTGAAAAAGTGAATATTAAATCCAACCTCACTTCAGGTATCGTAGCCCGTCTTCTGTGCTTCTTTATCATCTTTAACTAGGGTGTCATGACGGAGCTCACAGAACAACTAAATCCATAAAAGAGTGCTATGGCGTACAAGGGTATTCATTGGGAAAGCTAGCTACAAACAAGGAGGAAAAGGAAAATGCCAAAGATAAGTTAGTATACATTGCTCCTCAAGCAGATGGGTATGTCGTGAAAGAAAAATCAGGGTATGCCTATTTAGCTTCGAAAAGCTTTTTTAGATAATCTCCAGCCGCCTTGCGGAGTCCATCGTCGATGTTTGGGTTTTCCAGCATGGACTAAGCACGAAAGAATTCAAACGTCAGCCAATGTTGATTTGTTTGTCTGAGGAACGTACGAGAGCACGGGTCGTCATCTCCTCTTCACGTATTTTCTTTTTCTTGTGTTCGTACTCCGCAGTTTCGCGCTCCAGGCGCATCCGCTCTAAGTCCCGGCGATGGGCGCTTTCTTTCTCCTCGCGCTCTTCCCGACGTTTCATATACTCCAACTTCATTTTCCCTGTCTGTGTTTGGACCTGCAGGTACTGCAGACAAGTGGAGAGCATGCCCTGCGTTATCGTCAAGTTGATGGCGGGGGAATCTTGGCTGGATGACGTCGCGGAGGACGCGGGCGCAGGTGGTACGTGATTTGTTGTTGTATTCGCACCATTTTGTTGTGCAGAGCTGTTAGTAATCACAGGCGATGAAGACGAGTGTGATACGACGGGTTCACGGAGCGTCTGAGGATTGATGTAGTTTACAGGATTTTGTGTGGTTGTATGGGGGCGATCGTGCGTTACTGGGGTATTAATGCCATTCGACATTATCGGCGGATCAGGAAAGTTAATTTGTGGTGGATCATCGTCCAGGTCGAGATCATCACCACCAGTATGGCTTGGTCCAGGGCCCCCGTTCGAGATTCGAGGCTGGATAGGTCGAGTTGTCGCGGGATCCCCGTGCCATCTATGACCGGTAAATCTGAGCTAGGATTTAGACATGGATTGGGAATGATTGGATAATTACCTGCGATAAAATAAGTCATACCATCCTACGCGATGCCAGTGGTCGACGGTCCGAGCTGTCACGTTTCCAACATCACAGCCAGCCTTTCGGGCACTCTGCAATCGCCTCTCATACTCTCGTAAGCGATCAGCCTCGTTATACGAACTCAAACCTGGTGCATGCGCGTGGTATATCTCGTAAGCATAGATCTGTTTGAAGAGATTGAAATTCCGTTCGTAGCAGCCTTTAAGCGCCTGGTAAGATTTTTTGCCTTCAAAGACCTCGAGTGCACACTTGAAGAATGTCGTCAAGTCGACAACGCAACAAAGAGATGCAGTACAATAACAACTTACCTCGCGTAAACAAGAGTTTTTGGTGGCACGAAGCGAGTTCCAATGTTCGTCTTGACCAGGGCCCATGAGCCAGCTGAAAAGCTTTGATTTTTCTTCGTCTGTCCAATGTTTTGCGCCTTGTCCAGAGCCATCGACGTCAAAAGCGTCAACGTCGTCAGCATCCCGGCGGCGTTTCATGACGTGAGTGTTCATTGAGTTGTCAATTTGCTTGCGTTTCATTGCAGGGGAGGTGTGACCTGTTGGCACGGCAAAGAGAGGTGAATGTGAAGGAGGAGGGCCTGGATGTGATTGTTGGGCGCCATTCTGACCAAGGCCTTGGAATTTGGGTTGAGCAGACTATAAGATAAAAGTACTGAAAAAGGAACCTGGTATGTGTGGACCAAGTGCTTGACCCAAGCTCTGATGGGATTGAAAGGGAGTCTATAATATGAGCTGGTCAGGGTTGTGTTGTTTTGAGTTGAAAGCTTGATTTACCGAGCCATTGCTGTCGAGATTAGTATCCCTGCGCTCTTGCTGAGGCATACGTCCGTATTGCATATTCTGTTCACTGCAACATAGCTCAAGGCATTGTTGACGGCGATGAACCGAGGCTGTACGAACTTTGCATCCATCTGAGAAACTGAACTGAATGGATTGGACTGAGTTGGTGACAAATTCATGCCACGCACGGTTCATTTACATGTTTGCTCTCCATCCTCTTACCAAATATCCTATTAGGTACATTAATATCCACTACAACTCTCCCTCGTCATCATCTGGTTCTCCCTCTGCATCCTCTTCGTACTCTCCATCTGCGTCTGCATCACCATCCGCATCTAAATCGTCTGTCCCAAATAGTGTTTCGTCACTAGGCAGCGTAGTCTCCTCTGACTTGACACTATCTTCTAGGTTCCCTTCTCGCACTGTCGATGTCGCGACAGGTATCACATCCCCAGCATCCACCGTTTCCACAGGCATTAGATCGAAATCCATCGCCTTTGTTCCATCTGGGGCATCTGTATCGCCATTGCTATGATTGCCATTCGGTAGACCAGAATTGTGCGGCGATAAACTTTGTACAACAGTATCCGCCTCATGCTCGTTTTCCCCTTCCGCGTCTGATGAGACAACCCTCGCTCGTTTTCGCGATGCGGGCTTCGTAACAATAAGCGATGCAGTTCGCTCGACCGGTTCGTTCGGTCTGGATCTCAGAGCGCGTCCAGTGATCGCCGCGGCACCCTCGTCCTTCGATGATTCATGAAGTCGTCCTCTAGTTGAACGGGGTTCGTCGACCAATGATTGGGGAACCTGCTTCAGACGTGGGGCTTTCGCGTAAATCTGCGATCGGGGCCTAGGCTTCGGAGCGTCCTGACTGGGCCGTGGCACCTCCTCAACCTCGTCATCGTCATCAAAAATGTTCAACGGCGACGGGAATGGTTCGACAGCGGGCATAGATGCTTGAGCATCAGCCCTCTGGGAATTATTGCTAGAGGTCGTCACCTCTACAACTTCTGGTTCTGGAGATATCGGCGTCACGAGGTTCGCGACCTGTTCAGCCGTCAACTTCTCCGCGTCTGTTCTATCCTGCCTCGTCATGACATAAGGACTCCATTGCAGCCTCTCAGGTTTCAGTTGGAGGTACCCCTTCGACTCCCATCTGCGTAAATACGCAGAGACCAGGTCCGGGTCCCAGACAATCTCATAGTCTGTAGGAGGGACAAAAGGACCCTTTGGTGCTTCTGGTGTTGCCGAGTTCGCCTGCGTCCGTTGAAGATGCCGTCGAGGCGGACCACTTTTGCGCCCCTTGTTGATCCTGATAGACTGACCAGGAAGGGGCTTGGCTGGAGGAGGTGTTACTTCCCGCACAGATATCATCTGTTGCTGTTGTAGAGTGGTGAAAATATCTTCGATGATCATGGAAGTAGCCTTGGATATATCTGAATAGGGTGCTTAGTATTGAATCATAATAAAGCTGTGAACTGTAGACTGACCTTCTAATCGTGGACGTTCTGGAGCAGCTTCGAGGTATCTCATCAACGATAAGGTCCAATAGTTCCTATATCCCAGAGCGCCAAGGTCTGACAACGGCTTCTCAGGAGAGCCTGTGCGCTGCTCCTTTTTAGATAACAGGTAGCCTTTGTATGACAGATTTACTTAGCTGCATGGCTGATAACAGGGCCAGGAACACTTACTAAAGTCTATGAGCAGATTCCCCCAGCCTTGTCGCTGTCGCACAGGGAGTGTCATGATACAACTCAGGTTGTAATCCTTCAAACTTTGCTTCTCTTTGCTGAAGTATCCCACGAAACGCGCTCCGAACTCGTCTGTCTCCGTGATCACATAAAACAAGAACGGTTCAACATCGTAAAATAAGGATTTGTGGTCCAGGAACATCTTCGAAAGGAGACATAGATTTTGGCAATAAATCTGATCATCGAAGTTTAAGTGATCTTGTACAAACGCCTAGCGACAGCCTGCGCACCTTATTCTTACGACCATCGACCTCAAAAACGGATACATTGCCATCCCGATAGATCTCGTCGCCAGGTGGGTGTCGAGATTTACATTTGAGCTGAAAAGGCAAAATTAGGCAGATATACGATGTGCCGGGCGTTGTGACGCACCCGATGCCTTTCACAAGCAAACTGGCTTTTCATGTACTTCAGACAAAACTCGCATATCCACAGCTGCCCATCGGGTATCGTGGCGTACTCCTCCGGGAACGGAGCATCGTACCATGTCTGGATTTCAAACTCTCCAAAACGGATGCTTCTTATGCGAAGAGGATGATGTTCTTGTTTGGACTTGGGTGCCGGAGTTGCTGATGATGGCGCCGGTGACGCTGAATTGAAAAATGTGGTTGTACTTGGAGCAACAGATGCCTGATGAGCATGCGAACGAAGAGGTCGCGACGAAGGACCTGGAGTAGAGAAAGAATCATGGACGTCAGAGGCTGGTGATATTGTCGGTGGGGGCGGGGGTGCGAGTTTTCTCTGGGGTAAAAAATGAGCTAATGCAAGAAGCCGATACCAAATGACGGACCTCAGCAGTCATACGACTCGCGTCAAACCTCTCCTTGTCCATCGTCGTTATTGACGTCTTGGATACATCGCGTTCTACGTCCGTCAGGATGTCGTCGAATATGCCTTTGAGCATATCCTCTTCTTCGCACTCCTTCTCCTTTCCTTTCTGTGACGAGAACCGTAATCGAATTCGAGGAAGAGGGTGAGAGACAGGTGAATGCTGCGCTCGGGAACGCTTAAGACGAGGGGATGTTGTAGGCAGGGGTTCATCAACGAAAGATTGCGGTTTCTTCTTGGATCTTCCTCGTCCTTTGGGGGTGGCTAGGATTTCGATTTCAGCCTCGTCGTTGGATTGGTAGTCTACAGGAGAGGTAGCTTTAGGCTTTCCTTTGCCTTTGCCCCTGCCTTTGCCACGACCTTTTCCCTGGTATGGGCGCGAGGAAGAGGCGACAGACGCTTCTCGGACTGCGGGGGTTTCAAAGACGGGCGCCATGAAAACCTCTTCTGTTGCGAATTGATGGCATAGCGGGCAGTACCATTGCCCTTCTGGCGCTACTTCTATTGGAGGGTCCATACAATACATATGCCATCCTATAGACGATGACCATTTTGAGACGAACATCAAAGCTTAACGACTTGGGACGAACCTCTGTCACATGAATCGCAGAAAAGCATTCGAGCCTGTGAAAAGAGGTCAGTTTCCGAATCGAGAGATGGCTGAGAGTCCTACATCGTCGCCCTTCTCAGAGCAAACTTCACAAGTTTTACAGTCGGTACACTTCCAATCATATGAGTGCAGAACATCGCCAATACCGGCAAGTTTCATGCAGCTGGGATGTCCTGTCAGAAGCATGAGCTTTGGGACCGTGATTGGTATAAAGATGACCTCACCACTACGACCACATTCATTGCAAGTGATCAGCTTCTCTGGAAGACCTTCTTTATTTTTCTGATCATCACCCTCGCAAAAGCCACATTCGCGTTCGCGAGGACGTTTTCGTTTCCGTTTGAGAGGTTTTGGAGTTGGCGCAGGCTGATCAAGCATATGCAAGGTTATTGGGAGAGGCTGCGGTGCGAATGGATCACCTTGTGGGGCGTCGGAGTACTGTGGAAAGGATTCGGGTGGTATAATATGTGGAGGAGGTTGAAAGAAGGTTCGTGGTGGCTTCTATAAAGAAAGAGGGTCAATGCCGCCAGTCACGGTTTGTTCATATCAGACGCGACGCGTTTGGTCCGGAGAATCAACCAAGGTTCGTGAAACAAACACGACTTACAATGTGTTCGATCCCATTCATGCCATTTTCCATCAATGCTGGGTCTATAACAGGCTGAGAAAGCGCTGGATCTATCGGAATGTCGTCGAGGTAAGGAACTGGAGTGGCGTGGTCATAAGAGCTTTCGCGATCGGAGACCGCAGTCTGTGGAAAGGGTAGCGCTCTCATTACAATCGTGTCGGATAGATGTCGTCCGTACTGCCGTCGAAGACTTGTTGGGCAGCAGTAAAGCCCTCCTTCGTCGTCGTCTACGGTGAGCGGGTTTGTTTGTACATGTTTGACTTTCCATCCCTTTTGTTGAAAACCACTTTCCTAAGTTGGATCCTGCCAACCACACTTCGCATTCAAGGCGTTTAGCTCATGGGGGAAGCCCGAACAGTTATTTGGAAGATGACTGGGCCTGGTTTAAAACCTTTTGCTTGTGAGCATCTGTGTAATTCTGCATCCCTGCACTATAGGTGTCTTCTCACTGGCAGACAGCAATAACTTTTGCAGAATACGAATGTGACATCTATGTAGATCGCAATAATATGGGCTTCACTTTCTTTTCCTTTCGGTCTCATTTCGGATTGAAGCTGCCAATGACATTCGCCAATGTGACTCTCCAGGAAACGAACTTCTTGGTGGACCACATGATTCGCTTAAACTCCGTTTTCTTTACTTCAGCTTATGGGACTTAAAGTCTAAACATGGTTTTAGGCGAAGAAAACACCTTTCTGGTCTTATCTTCGCCGCTTCTCAAATACAGGTTGTCATCTGTATCGTCAGAAGTCGTGGCGGCTATTACTCTTCTCCTACTTATAACTTAAAGCTCTATGGGTTTGTCTCGCTTTGGCCGGAATTCATATGATAATAACTAGGCTGACTAAATTATCTTGACAGAGGTTTTTCGTGCAAAAAATCGAGTAACATGGACTTCTGCGAGCTGCAAATATAGCATTTCAATCTTTCAGGTGACAAATGGTGAAGTCACCAACTATTCAATCAAGCTGTTGGATCTTCCAGGGTCATATAACTATCACTACCGTCAAATTATTATCATTCGAGAGACAGACTTGCGATGACTGTCACATCCAAGAATAGCAACTTACCAGGAAGGACTCCGAGCCTCTGGGCATACTTCCGGCCTATGACATCGCATGTGCTACAGATACACACGTATGCAAGTACTTGTCATCGTCCCCGATGGGGTCCGTTTCCCGCGAGGTTTTGGCCTATAAAATCAACTGGCATCTGTGTTGTCGCCCACACGAATTAACCATGTTCGATCTGATTGTACAAGTTCTTCTTGTGTGTTTCATTGGCTGGACCATACACCGTTTCCTAACAAAGACTGATCTGGACAATGTACCAGGGCCAGAACGGGAGTCCTTCTGGAAAGGAAAGTCGTCTATTACTTTAGGGCCTACCGCTGGTATACTTACCTGTACTGCAGGGAATCTTGGCCAACTGTTCAGTGTATCAGGATGGGCCTTTAATGCAAAGATTGCTGAACAATGTATGCCCTACTGTTCAAAATATCAGCTCTGTATGATGTCTCAAACTGACCTTGAATAGTTGGCCGCGTTGTCAAGGTCTATGGCCTATTTGGCGTGAGTCATGGATGCATGGAAACAGGATTATGTCTAACACGTTATTGCAAAGTCACAGCATCTGTATATCTATGACCCGAAAGCATTGCACCATGTCATCGTGAAGGTCAGATCATTCACCTACAATCATCGCTGTATTCTGACTGAAGAACAGGATCAAATGATATACGAAGAGAGCAAAGCATTTTTTGCGTATGCAACATAAGGAGTCCAGTCATTTTCCAAAACCAATATCATGACAGAGCCAATAGCGTCGTCTTCGGCCGAGGAAGTCTTCTGGCCACACACGGTAAGCAAAGTGTTTATGCAAACCTGGCAGGATCACCGAACAAGTACCCAGGAGAGCATCATAAGAAGCAGCGCAAAATGTTGAATCCCGTATTTTCCACCGTACATATGCGGGCAATGAGTACGATCCCAACGTTGTTTGGAATTGTTCCAGCCTGATAGCCTGTTTCAATAGTTCCTATGTTCAGTGATGTTGCACAAAAAGTGTGATATTATTACATTGCAGTGGCGACTTCTAAACTTCAGGCAGCTCCAGGGAACCATCAAAAAACAATTGGCCAACGGTGCTCAGGAGGCATGCCCAACTCAATCGACATTCGAATACATGCTGACACTCAGACAGATTGACATTTTACACTGGATGGGTCGTGCCGCACTCGAAATGCTTGGGCAAAGTGGACTCGGGTATACTTTTGACCCACTAGTAGAAGGTGCCAAATCGCACCCATTCAGCGAGGCGGCCAAAGCTTTTACGTTTGTCTCTCTTCGTTATCTGTCGAAACTTCTGATTTCTAATCTTTCGGTACATCAGGCCTGCTGTCGCGAAGTTTTTCATACTACGCGAATATCTTTTACCTACCCTTGTCAAAATCGGTCCGCCTCAGTTCAGAAGATGGGTTGTAGATCATTTACCGTCCAAGAATTTGCGTGTGCTTCGGGATATTGTTGACACCTGGGACAGAACAACGACTGAGATCTTTCACAATAAAAAGCGGGCGCTGGAGGAGGGAGACGAAGCTCTAGCCAAGCAAGTCGGCCAGGCAAAGGATCTCATGAGCATTCTCAGTAAGCACCAACGTTTCATGTCTTCGGCCTACTTGTCCACCTTTATTTCTTTAAGTGAAGGCAAATATGGAGGTATCGGAAGAACACAGGCTGTCCGAGGAAGAAGTTTTAGCTCAGGCAAGTCACTTCATAATGTTGGTCTTTCTCTACTTACTTGCAGTAAACGTATCCTGTAGATGTCGTAAGTCGCCATCTTCTCTCAATCAGGAGATCTAATGTAATTATTTACACATAGGACGTTTGCCTTCGCTGCAACTGATACGACCTCGAACGCTCTCTCACGTACTCTTCATGTCTTGTCTTCGAACCCCGAGGCCCAGGATCGGCTCCGTGCAGAAGTAATCGAAGCTCGCAAGGCCCACAATGGGAATATACCATATGACGACTTGGTTTCGTTGCCCTTTATGGACGCCGTTTGCCGTGAAACTCTACGCCTGTCAGTGTTCTGCATCAGTTGAATCCATCTTTATTCAAACTTGTCCTCGCAGATATCCTCCAGTTCCCAGGGTCTTGAGAATGTACGTATCATAGCATGTGTCATCGACCTTTGGTGTTTACTCTAGCACAGCCCTCGACAGGACATCGTCCTACCTTTGTCCACCCCAATCAAAGGTCTTGATGGGCGTGAGATGGAGTCAATATTAGTCCCAAAGGATACCAAAGTATTCATTTCAATTTTGAATGCTAACCGCGACCCTCTTACATGGGGTCCGGACTCTCTTGAGTGGAAACCGGAACGATGGCTATCGCCTCTTCCGGAAGCTGTTCATGAAGCACATATCCCGGGAATCTATTCTCATCTGTTTGTTTTTCGAACTTTGGAAGCAGTGGAGAAAGTTGACATTTTCCCATCTAGCTTGACTTTCCTCGGCGGTGGTCGAGCTTGCATCGGCTTCAAATTCTCTCAGCTGGAGATGAGTAAGTACTCCTTTTATACTATGCTAGTCAACGCTCTTGATAATTGATTTTTACTGTCAGAGGTCGTATTGTCCACCCTCATCACTGAGTTCCGTTTCCTCCCTTCAGAGAAGGAAATCGTCTGGCAAACGACTGGAATTACAACTCCGATCGTGAAAGGCCACCCAACTAAACCTCAGTTACCGCTGAAGATAGAGGTAGTGAACAGCTGATCATCAGCGTGTGTCACCGTTCTTGAATATAACCCACGATGTCTATTACCAGGACTGTACTAGTAGCAGTTATGACTGGATATGTATGTATTGTTATTCCTGACCTGGTCTGACGTCGAAGTATTGTTCAGTGCAGATCCATCCATGGTTAGTACTTGTGCCCCTGATACTCTGCCGATATAGTTTCCAGCGCAACTGGTGTGCAATAGAACATATTTCACATCATGATCCAATGCCCCTCGTGGTCAGAAGGACAATGGGAAGATATGATTGACACTTAGAACTGAAGATCCGGATCACGCTATCGTCTTCAGAAAACCTCTGGGGGATGAGAGAAAAAGGCAATCTCAAACGATTTGCCGTCTGGATATCACAACTTGATGTGGGGACTTCTGGCCCAATAGTCACCCTCAGTCACTGTTCCATGCCTCGTGCCTGGCAGCTATGAGGAGATGTAATAACGCCACCTTGGTACGGAACACCGCTATTATCTATATTGTCTTATCGATATCCGTGAAAATGAGCACACATATTTTTACTGTGTTTGCATGTTAAGTCATTATGGTTGCTTTTACTATATCGACGAATAGCATAGGTATAGGTACAATAATGCCTTGCTTCCTGCGGCGGACGTCATTTTGATAGTTGATGAGCAAGTGAACACAAGGTCGTCCCAAAGCCAGCAGAATTGTGGCAGGGAAGTACAATCACTTTCAAGCGGAAGACGGAGTCCTCAAGGAGACTGGAATTGAGACTTCAAACTTCAGCATTCGATCCGTTCTTGTCTTCAGTCCTAAAGCAAGTGAGCAAGGCTTTTAAACTGTCAAGTCCATGGACTGCCAATGTCATACCGTTTGTAAAGCCCCTTCGCACTTCCCTTCGTCCCTCTCCAAATATTAGCCTTTCCTTTTCGCTCCCATCCATCTGGATGCGACTTCTGCGCGCATCCATCCCTCTCTCCACGGTCCCACACTCTATGATAGTAAGCCTTCAAGTTTGGCCACGCATCCTCAAAACCTGAATCGACTCTGCGGCGCCAGTCAAATCCACGGTGTACGATATACGCTACAATCGGGAAGAACGCGCAATCCGCGAGCCCGAATTCATCGCCTGCGATAAATGTTGTTTTAGCCGCATATGTTTCCCAGTAATCGAGCTCGTGTTCTATGGAGGCAATGAGGCGCTCGCGTTCGGCCGCCTCAAGCTTCCCGCCTGCATGTTCCGCATCAAAGTGGGCATCCTCCAGTGCATCATATATCAACCGAAGATTTTCCGTTTCCTGAATACGCGCGAGGGCACACGCGTGAGCTGCACGGTTGCTGAGGGGAGGGAGCAGAGGGCGAGTTGGGTCGTGGTGCGCTTCGATGTAATGGAGGATGGCGAGACTCTCGTTTATGATGACCTGCACGTCATCGGAACTTGGGTGGCTGGTGGTATCAATATTATTGGCTGGATCCGCAGATGTGTTGTTGGGAACAATGGGAGAGATATCAACAAACACGGGTGTTTTGCCGCGATGATTGAGCTGGAGAAAATCCGGAAGGCGGGTCTCCTTGGGATTAGACATGACGAGGAGTCGTGTGCGCCTGAACTTGATTCTCTATCAAGAAACGCGTTTTTCATGAGAGGAATGGCCCTACTAAAGACATGCAACGACGTACCTTTTCATGGAGCGCCATCATGACGCGCCAGCTAGGAATCGAACCATTCACATAGAACAATTCTGGAAGCTTGTTCCTAAGGATGCAGTCAAATACGGGGTTTTGTGGTCCATTACTAAGGACAGATATCTTCAAACGCGGAGATATTGGCTCCAAGGTTTGCCATGGCGCGTAGCGCTCGATCATGGCTGGCGCGTTTTCGCCAACCAAGGCAGTCTTCCAGAAGAGTAACTCTGAAACCCAGAGAAAGCGCGTCGTTAACTGTCGCGTTGACACAGACATTTGTGAGCAGGCCGCCGACAAAAAGCTCTGTGATATCTCGGCGCTTGAGCTCATCAAAGAACGAACTTTCTTTGAACGCCGAGTACCATGTCTTGGTAAGGATAATGTTTTCTGGGTCTGATTTGTCAATCAGAAGTTGGACATCAGGAGGGAAGTCGGCACCCAATGTGCCTTTTACGCAGCAAGCTATTTGGCCTGTGTGAGTACCTGCAAGGTAAGCTGTCGAATCAAGGTGTTCCCGTTTCACAAGTTTAGCATCTTTCTTGGGTTTGGCATATTCGGAACGTATCCAGAATATTGGATATCCAGAAACATGAAAAGCTGTTGCCAGGCTTGGAAGGCCTTGCAAGAAGCGTCGCGAGTCGTTGTGGATCGGGAAATGACCTCCGGCCCCTATGAATTCGTTCTGAAGGTCGATCAGTACAAGGCAACGTCTAGGGTGTGACATGACTAGGGCATTAGTGGTATTTGATCTGGAACTTGGAGGTTACTTAAAACGAGTCGTAAAGTGTTTTATGTGAAACGTTTGGGTGCAAATTTGATGATATCGAGTCAGAATCTGTCAGATATGCCAAACTGGGAAACCTATGGGCTCCCATTGTCCATGCCTTAGTAGACTACCGCTGGCAATGCCTGGCATGACGAAATGACAATGACAACCGTTGTCGATTGAGACGGATATCGATGTTACGAGTCAATGTGACACAAGTCGTGAACAAGACGTAGAACATTAATAGGCAGGTAGTTTGCCATATATGATATCCACAAAGTCCGCAAGTTGCCATGATCCAGGGCAAGGAAAAATAATGGGACTCGGCAGAGGAAGTCCGTGTTATTGTTGTTGATAAAAGGGCAATACGCCGAAACTAGGACAGAATGGGGTCTGGCAGGCTTACAGGAGGACTAGAGAGACTAGGTAGACTATTAGGTAGGGCAGAGAGGATTACAGAGTGTGGCTCATAGCAAACAAGAAATAACAAGAGGCGGTTCGGAAGAGGTTGGTGGTGGTGAACCTCCATTTAGCTGTTGAGCACCAAACTCCCCCCATTTCCCTCTTTCCCTCTTGCCACCACGTCGTTCACTCTCACTCAGACAATGCAGGCGGTTCACCCGCTGCCCCAGATCCTGGGTCACCATTATGCACACCATCCTCACAACAATGTCCCAAACCCTGGTCCTAGTGCAATGCCCACGCCACCAGCTACTACACGCAAGCGTAAACGCGCACAATACACCGTCAGTTACAGCGAAGTACAAGAGTTTGACAGTGAAGGCACTCTTAGGGAAGTGATCGTCATCGACGATACTCCTCCCCCTCCAACCCTTTCACCCGCCACGACCCATACTGGTGCTTTCTCAGCCTCATATCAGCCTCCAATTTATTCTGCACCGATAAGGACAAGGGCGAGGGCTGCTGCAGAGGCACAAGCTCTTTCCTCCACCTCTTCTTCCGCAATCGTCGCACCTGCTCCCAAGAAAAGAAAACGGGAACATCCCGAGGAGGTCCGTGCGCCGGCTACGAAGAAACTTGCTACCAGCAACCAGCACGCGCAGCCAGTAGCCCAGACAAAGTCCTGGGACAGCAAGGAAACTGCTGCAACTGACGATGTATGTTTCCACGACCATTTCACATATCGCCTCATATTCACAACCTTCTAAACTCTAGGCTGCCAAGCATCCTGTCTGTGATGACAAGGAGGGGCACTACATTATTGTTCCAGATGACCTTATATACCGACGTTGTACGTCCTTTCATGATACTCGTCAATCTGAGACTTACAACCATGACAAAGATCGTACTGTCCGACTCCTTGGGCAGGGAACCTTTGGCAAGGTCGTTGAAGCTGTGGATACCGAAACTAACACTCGTGTGGCGATCAAGATCATCAGAGCCATACCGAAGTACCGCGACGCTAGTAAAATTGAGGTCCGGGTTCTCCAGAAACTAAAAGAACGCGATCCCCTCAATCGCAAGTACGTAACTAACTCGTGTTCACCCTAATGCCGCTCATGGCCGCCGCTCGCAGCAAATGCATACATCTACTCCACTGGTTTGACCATCGAAACCACATATGTTTGGTCTCAGAGCTCTTGGGGATGTGCGTGTACGACTTCCTCAAAGAAAATGAATTCGCCCCTTTTCCTCGTCACCACATTCAAAGTTTTGCTCGACAGCTGCTAGGGAGCGTTGCCTGTAAGTCCATGCTCTTGTCTGTTCTGCCAAACTCTCATTTGAGGAACCTAGTTTTGCACGACCTCCATCTAATCCATACCGATCTGAAACCCGAAAATATTTTGCTTGTTCATAACGACTACAGGACCCTCACGTTTCCTACACCCAGTGGCAAAGTATGTTGATTTTCCTTTGGTACGGCCGATCAGCGATCTCATATGTCGTTTACCCAGAGGAATTCATCACCGAAGACGAAGCGCATCTTGGAATCCACCGACATCCGGTTGATTGATTTTGGATCTGCAACTTTTGAGTCAGAATACCATTCGACAGTCGTGTCCACACGACATTATCGTGCTCCTGAAATTATATTAGGTTTGAGACAGTGCTGTGTTTGTGTACCACGTTTCCTGACATGCTGTCATAGGTCTAGGCTGGTCCTATCCCTGCGATGCATACTCGCTTGGATGTATATTAGTGGAGTTCTTTACTGGAATCGCGTTGTTCCAGACACACGACAATCTGGAACACCTTGCCATGATGGAGATGGTGATGGGCAAGATCCCCGAACGTTTCGCACGAGCGGGCGCACGGTCCAAGCCCGAATTTTTCAAAGACGGCGCAAAGCTGGACTGGCCCAAAGCGAAAGCCTCCCGGCAAAGCAAAAAGGAAGTGCGTGCGACTCGCCCGTTAACGGTTCGTAAGGATTTCTTGGGGTTCCCTGTCCATCAGGCTAATCGATGGCATATAGGACGTCATACCGCCGACAGATATTATCAATCGACAGTTCCTACACCTGGTTCAAAGACTTCTTTGCTTTGACCCCGCTCAACGTATTACAGTGCGAGAAGCCCTGAACCATCCATACTTCTCGTTGAGCGTCCCCGAAGAAGTATGAACCTAGCTCATATATTCTGGTGCTCACATCATCAGATCGCCTGGCTCTGCCCAGGTTGAATCACTTGTTGCGCGCGTCTCTTGCTAGTGGCTTACGCTAGCTCTTATTCACTGTCAACAAGTCAACCTACAACTGTACATTTGCTTCTCTCATGAAATCTTCATCCTCCGGTCCTATCCTACTATTCCCCTCACGAACTCAAGGATTTTCGTCGCAAGATTCTGGCCTCGACGCAGCGTCGTTGGCGAAGGGCTCTCAGTCTTTCCCGTCCTGCGCTAGAACGAACCTCTAGCCTGCCGATTCCAAGGCTACATTTTTGTTCTACTACGGCGATGCTTCCTCCCAACCCTCACGACAACAAGACTAACACCGCATCCACTATCTTCGCTTAAACAAATTTTCTCTATTTATCATCCAATGGCATTCGCAATGCATCACCCATACTCATTTCCCACATTTGATTGTCAATGCTTCCTGTTCCCAAGTATTTTCCTTCTTCGTATTTTTTTTCTTATCCTTCTTTTTCTCTCAACTCCCGACCTCCCTCCTCTCACTCCTTTTATACTTCCATCAGTTATTTCTCGCCTTTCGATCATCACATCCACATCGTCAACCTTTTGTAGCTTGCCAATCGCCTCAACTGAACTGTGTTCTACCGTCTCTCTCTCTCTTTTTTTATCTCTGTGTCTTTCTCTCTCTATCTACTGGCCGGTTTTATATCCGTGTACCATCACCCAAAATATAGACGCAACAGAAACCAAACCAAACCGAGAAAGAGGTTTCTTTTCGCCCGTGCTCGTGCCCGTGCCCGTGCCCGCGCCGTGACCTTTCGATTCGCGTGGGCTAACTAAGCCCTCCCCTTTCCTCTGGCCCAAGGTAGGTTTCATGTTCAAGCCTACAGTACATGCTACGATTCATACTTGAGTACATAATCGTCCTTGGAATTCCCCCCTCTCTGTGCCTCTGCCCTTGTACTTATGTGATGGCATGTTCATGTACATGTTCTGCAGCTGATCCGCCCGTCTATGCACGCAAGCCTCAGGCTAGCGGCTAGACAGAGGAGTACGAGATGATGACCCGAGCCGAACCGACCGATCCTGCGCCTATCAGCTGGAGCTGGGGGGAATGGAAGCTCTACATAGAGCCGTAAGTAAAAACTTTGTCCGTGTAGCGCTGATCGTCCCAGCGCCACCGATACATAAAGGAGGACCTCGGAGCCTAGCGTCGATCCCTCTACTGGTTGGCGTATGAGTACATTTTTGTATTTGAACAGGGATAAGTCGAAGGTTTCTGCAGGGCGTATGCACAGGTGTTTTTGTACATTAGTACTACGTACTTTGGTCTGAATATTTTTACGACGCGGTGCGAGAACGAGATTTCCGATTCATGTCGACATTAAATAAACAACAGCGAGTGGGTAATTTCCTTGCATGTACGTACATACATACAACGTTCACAGCTTCGCGGGAAGCCTGCTCCCGCCACTAAGCCGAATAGTCTCCCCATTGACATACGCACAGTCCAAGACCCAGCGCACGGTCCGCGCGAACTCCTCGGGCTGCCCGAAGCGCTGCGGGTAGACGATGCCGTCGCTGGAGAGGCTCCGCTGGACCTTGGGCGGCATGCGCGCGGTCATGCTGCTCGCGAAGACGCCGGGGGCGATGGTGACGACGCGCACGGCGTGCCGGGCGAGGTCGCGCGCCATGGGGAGCGTCATGGAGCGCAGCGCGCCCTTCGTCGCGGAGTATGCGGTCTGCCCTGGCTGGCCTTCGTACTAAACACACCCCGATGGCAGAAAAAAATAAGACATGAGGAAGGGACGCGTAAAGGGAAGGAGGACGTACAGCCGCAGCGCTAGAAACGAAGACGACGACACCGCGCTCGCCGTCGGGCGTGTCCTCTGGTTTCACCTTGACGAGGTGCGGCAGGACGAGGCGCGTGAGGTTGAAGGACCCCGTGAGGTTCACGGCGAGGGTGAAGTCCCAGAGGTCGAGGCTATGCGGCTCGTTGTGCGCGTCGATGATCTTGCCGCCCGTGCCGACGCCCGTGCAGTTGATGACGCCGCCGAGCGGGGCGTTCGTCTCCTCGGCCCAGCGCACCGTCGCGTCGACCGCGGACTGGATCTGCGTGACGTCCGTGATGTCGGTTTGTATGTAACGGGTGTGCGAGGAGGGGAGGGGGGGGGATGAGGGAGGGGGAGAACGGTCGAGGATGGAGACGTAGGCGTTGGAGTGGAGGAGGTCGAGGACGGTGGCGAGGCCGAGGCCTGATGAGCTGGAAGTAGTGTAAGACGGAGATGATAAGACAGAGGTGGTAGGCTTACCCTCCGGAAACTATGAAGGTACGATTAGCAGTCTTCATGGTGGTTGGAGGACAAGTACAGAGTACACTCCGGCCCGAGCCTACGCCATAAACACGAGGAAATTATGGGATGTGGCAGAGTCAAGATTTAGTTTGCGCCACGGATTTGAGTTGCGGACATGGCGATACTGGCATTGGCGTGGCGCAGGAAATAAAATATTGAGGAAGCAGGAGGAATAGTCAAGTTACTGCTGCAGTCTTCCAATGAGGTTTATCGGGAAACGCCGATTCAATGATGCGTCACACCTTTCCAGATTAGATTAGATCCCATGTCGTCTCTTCCCAAACCCCAACCCCCACCTGCACCTACGCACCTCCTCAGAACGCACACCAACCCCGTCTCCACCGTCTCCATATCCCTAGACAACGAACGCATATACTCAGGTGACAGCACCGGGCTCGTAGTCGTCACTTCTACGCGTTCCTTACGCGCCATTACACGATGGGCTGCACACACCGATTCGTTGTTGGGGGTGGAGGAGTGGGGAGAAAGGGTTATCACGTATGTGTGCTATTCACTGCATTCCACTCGGTTTGGATGGATTCTGATTTATTCTTATGAACCTTCAAGCCATGCAAGGGATAATAAACTACATGTTTGGAAACGGGTCACGGAGCTGCCTGTCGAGGCCCGCGTGGGTTCTGGGTCCGCAGCGCAGGCCCAGGGTGACCTGCCCGTGCCGGAACTGTGCTACTCAATGGACGTCAACGCGTTGAACTATTGTCGGTTTTCCCTGTTGCCCGACGGACATGCGCAAGGGCAAAAAGCCCTTGTCGCGCTTCCCAACCTCGTAGATTCCACCTCCGTGCGTCCTTTATTGTACTCTTCATTGAATACGGATGAACCCTTGATTTCATGGTGATGTCGATGTCTTGGCATCTATGTAGGCAGACATATGGTCCCTCCCCTCCCGCGAACGAATGCACGCCGCGATCGGCCAGTCCCCCACGGCGCGCCCGTCGTTATTCAACTCCGACCCAGCAGATAAATCCAAGACAGGTGAGTCGAGCGCCCTTTCGCGTCTTCGCGTCTTTTTATCAACGGGCTGAAAGCGCCTCCCGTCCGTCTCAACTCAAGGTATCATCATGGCCTTGCACGTATTCACCGCCCCCGCCCCCTCCTCCTCCAGCCGCGAACTCCGCCTGCTCTGCGCGTACGAGAGCGGGTCCGTCGCGCTGCGGCGGTACACGAGGCCTAATCGGCCGATGTCCGTCGAGGGCGCGGGGTGGGAGGTCGTTTGGGATGTCAAGGTGCATGCGGAGACGGGTGAGTGAGGCTGGGGATTATGTATACGTTCCGTGATTGATAACGCGTGCATTTTCCAAGTCATGGCCATGTGCGTGTCGAGAAGCAACACCTTCGCGCTGACGGTGTCGGCGGACCATCTGGTGGGGCGGTACGATCTGAACGTACGTATCCATTCATGCATTCATGCATCCGTGTCTCGATCCTTTTCCCACTGACCTGATACCTGCTCCTCCACACAGGACTCCAACGCAGCCACCGCATGCACGACGCACCGCACGACGCACCCCGGGAACGGCGCGCTGGCGATACACGATTCCGGGCGCGTGTGTGCGCTCGCGGGGTGGGATGGGAGGTGCGTGCGCCTTTCCCTTTCCCTCCTTGGTCCTTCTCAATTTTTAATTGAGCACTAACTCGTCTCGTTACCGTGTCTAGCATCCGCCTGCACGCGACGAAGACGATGAAGCCCCTCGGGACGCTGAGGTACCATAAGACGGGGTGTCAGGCTGTCGAGTTCGCGTCTGCGTCTTCACATGCACACTCGAATGTCGCTGGCGCCGCTGCTGCTGCTAGTCGTGGGCGTGATGGTGATAGTGATGGTGGTCGTGATGCGGGTGAGGGCAGCGATGAGAGCAGGGGTGCAGTTGAGGATGGGGGTGAGGATGGAGACCAAGGCGAATTCGGCGAAGGCGAAGGCGACGAGGAAGACGACTCCGAGTCCGAGTCCGACAACGACAACGACAACGACGAAAGAGCGGACCGCGCCCGGTGGCTCGTCGGGGGCGGGAAGGACACGCGCGTGTCGATATGGACGTTGATCGATTTTACAAAGTGATAATATGTACTCATACTCATACTCGTCTCTGCGTCTGCATATCCGTCCTAAGTAGCTATAGCCTGAATGAGGCAGGCCTGCCTGTCACGTTGTAGCGCCCTTCGCGTTCGCGTTCGCGGAAAGCATTGAGTGAAACCTGAACCCGAACCTGTCCCGGGCCTTGGGCCTTGGGCCTTGAATCTCACTAGAGCTCCCACCGAACCTCAGTACTCATGATCATTGTTCAGCCTGAGGGTATACGTATCTATCACCACGATTCGGGGCCGGCACCACTTACAACGTACGTTCAAAACGTCATCGGAGCGCCACGATAAACCGATAAATAAATAAATATTAGTGTGTGTATATTCTGAATCCGCGGCGCGTAGATACTAGACGCGGGCGTAGATAGTTTTCAACCAATAAATAATGATACAACAGGAGGGACTGGGACTGGGACTGGGAGGGAAGGGAGGGTGATTTAGCAGACTTGAATTGGAATGGAAGGGAAAAAGAAGGAAGGAAGGAATGGAAGGGACAAGACTCGAGACGAACGATGGGCTTGGGGTGTCAGTGAAAAGGGGCGAACGAATGTTGAACGAATGTTGAATGAATGAGTGGGTCGGTGAGTGGGTGGGTTGGGCGTACTCAACGCATGGCAAGGCAAGGCAAGAGATATATACATCTAAAACGATCCACGAGAACGAACGAACGAACGAACGAACGAAGAACGGAGCAAGGCAAGACCAAAACCAAGGAAATAAAGCTATCGAAAAAACAAAGACACCATGAGCATCGCATCGCATCGCATCGCGCAAGCCTCGAGTCGAGGGGAGCAAAGGAAACGCACACGCACCACAAAATAACGAATAAAGACAATACACATACAGCAGATCCAACGACACGACGCAACGCCCGCCACGGCACGGGACACCTACAACAACCCGGCAGCCCTCAAATCCCTATGCAGCCTCTCCTCCTGCGTCAGCCCCTCCCCCTCCCCTTCCGTGCCCGTGCCCCTGTCCCTCCTACCGCCACCCCCACGCCTACCCCCCCGCCCCTCCTCCTCCTCCTCAACGACAACCCCAAACACCGCCGCAAGATTCTCCCTCACCTCGCGGTCCCTCCTCACCGCATCAGCGGACGGGGCCGGAGCCGGGGGCCCAAGCCGGGCGCGGCGGACGGAGGCCTCCCAGCGCTTGAGGCGGAGGTAGGACAGGACTGAGGAGAGGAAGAGGAACCACCCGAGGGTCATGAGGAGGAATGCGAGCCAGTCGTGGGGGGTTATTTGGAGGGTTGATGGCGAGGGGGAGGATGAAGAGGGGGAGGTGGAGAGGAGGGTGCCGTTCGGGGAGGAGGTGAGGACGGAGAGCGGGATGGGGAGGAGGCTTTGCGTTGGTGTTGCAGCTGCCGGTGGGGGAGGCGCTGCGTCCGCATCGCCGCCGTCCATACCCCCGCCCACGACCCTCGAATAAAACCCAAACTGTATCAACGTGAGCCCCAGCCCCGCGCGGGACCCATACTTCGCCGCGTGCGTCGTGTGGAGGAGGTACGTAAACAAGAACCCGACAAACTGGAAAAACACGGAGACGATGAGGTTGGCGAGGAAGACCCAGGGGGAGCCCGTGGGGAGGTCGTCGATGAGGAGGTCGGCGTTGGGGTCGTCGGAGGCGGAGGCGGGGGCGTGGACGGTGGTTTCCCAGTAGGGGGGGACGGCGTCGGCCTGGGCGTCTGCGTAGGAGGGCGGGACGTCCTTCTGGGATGCGTCCTCGGGGACGAGGTAGATGGAGCCGTCGGGGGCGGTGGCGGTGGTGGTGCGGGGGCGGTGGGGCTTGGCGACGACGTTTGCGAAGACGCCGTCGTTTTGGGATCCGGATCCGATTATGGGTGCTGGTGCTGGTGCGGGGGTGGGGTCTGTGGATGGGACGCGGATGTAGTGGGAGGGGAGGAGGGCGCCTACGGCTCTGCGGAGGAATGATGGGCGGGTGAGGCGGGCACGGGGAGGGGGGATGGCGGGAGAGGTTGGGAGGAGGCCGTTGGAGTTGCCATAGTCGTTTGGGAGGGCGTGCTGGGATGGGGCGGGGGGCGAGCCAGGGGGCGGGTAGTCGTATTCGCGCTCAAAGTCGTAAGCGCCAGGGACGACGGCGGGGGTGTGGGGAGTGGTGTGCTGGTCGTCGTTGTCGTTGTCGTCGTTGTCGTCGTTAAAGGCAGCCTCGAGCTCAGCGTCTGGGAGGGAAGCGTAGCGATGAGATGGCATGAAGAAAAGAGCGTGACGTCACGCATGTTATCTTGGATGAAGCACTCACTCTCTGCTCTTCCTCTTCCAAAGTCCCTGCTCATCCACAGACTCACCGCCGATGCTCAGCGAGGAAAGCCCAGTCTCCAGCGACGAGCGCGTTTGTTGGCGCCAGAATCCCATTTTTCATTTGTAAACCCATTTCCATGCCCGTTTCCATACGACATCGAGCCATCCACCGACGAGACTGTCACCGACAAGGCTGCGTACATCGAGCAGTGGCTGGCTGACCGCGACGCTGTCCACGAGCGCCCCTCAACGTCGCCGTCTCCTCTGCGCATCCACGATCGCAAGCTTTCAGATCAACCCCGCGTCCTTCTCGGCATCGCACCGTCTGCTCTCCGCGACTGTCTCCCATCCCTCGACGTCGGCGACGCTTTCTCCCTCATCGGCACACCCACCCTCTCTGACGAATTCTCCGACCAAGACACCCCACACCCAGACCCCGCTGCCGTCAGCGCACGCAACGAACTAATCGACATCCTCAGCGGCCACTCTGTCCTCGCCACACCAAAGTCCCACCCAGACCCCGCAACCGCCTTTGCGCCCTGGTCCCTGCGCTACTCCGGGCACCAATTCGGCACATGGGCCGGCCAGCTCGGCGACGGGCGCGCCATCTCCATCCTCGCGACCCCGCACCCCTCCGACCCCTCCCAAGTCGTCGAGCTCCAGCTCAAAGGCGCCGGCCGCACCCCCTTCTCGCGCACCGCGGACGGGCTCGCGGTCGTCAGGTCGTCCATACGCGAGTATCTCTGTTCTGAAGGTGCGTTGCGTTGCGCTGCGTCCTCACACTCACCCTCACCCTCACCCCGCAGCGATGCACGCCCTCGACATCCCCACCACCCGCGCCCTCTCCCTCGTCTCCCTCCCCGCCCTCCCCGTCCAGCGCGAGTCCCAGGAATCCGCATGCGTCCTCACCCGCCTCGCGCCCTCCTTCATCCGCATCGGCTCCTTCGAGGCCCTCAACGGCCCCGCGAACATGTTCTTCTTCGGCGGGGGCCAGCAGCAACCCGACCTCGAGGCCCTCCGCGTGCTGGCCGAGTACGTCGCACAGGACCTCCTGCGCATGGATGTGCAAGCCGGGAAGCCGTATGTGTGGGAGATGGTCAAGGAGGTCGCGAGGAGGAATGCGGAGATGGTCGCGGCGTGGCAGGCCTATGGCTTCATGCATGGTGTTATGAATACCGACAAGTGAGTCGCGTGCGTTGCGTTCATGCTGAGGCTGTTGTGCTGAGGCCTGGGGATGTATGTAGTATTTCTATATTGGGGCTCACTATTGATTACGGTGCGTCTTTTTATTCGGTTTGCGTTGAGGTGTGTAGCTTATTATTTGACGCGTAGGCCCGTTTGCGTTCATGGATATATTCGACCCGATGCATATATGTAACCACTCGGACGACACGGGGAGGTACGCATACAAGGTACGCTACACCACTCACCCTCCCGCACGCACGCTAACCCACCCACCCACCCACCCACACAGTACCAACCAAACATGATCATCTACGCCCTCCGCAGCCTCCTCAAATCACTCACGCCCCTCATCGAATACGAGCTCGCGACGGGGCGCGCCGCACCGCCTGGGTTCTCCTCGTCCGAGTCCTCCCCCTCCACCGCCTCCACACCCAACCCAGCACCCGAAATCTCCACCCTCCCCGCAACGCTCGACGCCCTAATCCAATCCACCGCCGCAACGCACTACGCCGCACGCATGCGCGCGCGCCTCGGGCTGCGCGTCGCGGACCCGACGGACGAGGGGCGCGTGTGGGGGCCCCTGCTGGGGATGATGGAGCGCCAGGGGCTCGATTTCCATGGGACGTTGCGGCGTCTTGGGGGGTTCCGGGGGCGCGTTGTCGGCGCCGACGGGGGGGAGGGGGACGCGGACCGGGACCGGGACCGGGTAGCGCAGTTCGTCGAGATGGTCGTGGGGCCGGAGAAGGTCTCCGAGGCGGGGTGGGCGCGCGAGCGGGAGGGGGTGGTGAGGGAGTGGCGCGCGTGGTTGGGGGTGTACGAGGAGAGGCTGGGGAGGGCGGGGGAGGTGGCTGCGTGGGTTGCTGACGCCGACGCCGACGCCGACGCCTCCACGAACGACCCCGAGTCCCGCCGCGAACAAGCCATGCGCCTTGCGAACCCGCGATTCGTGCTCAGGCAGTGGGTCCTCGAGGAGGTGATCAAGCGCGTCGAGCGCGACGCGGAGAGCGGGCGCAGGGTGCTCGCGAAGGTGATGCGCATGGCGGCGAGCCCGTTTGAGGCGTGGGGCGCCGAGGGGGATTCGTACGCCGGGCGCGAGGTGACGCGCGAGGTGACGATGACGAAGGAGGAGGAGGAGGAGCGGAGGTTGTGTGGCGTGGGGGAGAGGCGGATGTTAGGGTTCCAGTGTAGTTGTTCGAGCTGAGTGCTGAGCGCTGAGCGGGGCAGGCAGCGGCTGGATAATCTTGGTGATTCAGATCTCGGATTTGGGACGGTAGAGATATCTATATGCGTTTGCGTAACCTCATGTTTATTATTTCTTTTCCCTTTTTTTGTACTAGAGTCTGTTTATAGACGATACGCTACTGTTGAGCGCGAGCGCTTGGGCAATGGCATTTTATTGACATTGGCATCGGCCAGTCTCGAACCCAGGATCAACCGTGACTTACATATACCCAAAACATTGCCAGTGCGAAATTTTCTCTGGCTCGATTGCGTTTCGCTAATTAACTTCCACTACGACTGGGTCGAGTCTAGGCAGTTGCATTGGCATAGGCCGAAATTGGCATTGCATAGGCATCAGCATTGGCATAGGATGTGTGTGCATAGGCATCAGCATTGGTATAGGATGCATGTGCATAGGCATCGGCATAGGATGCATGTGCATAGGCATCGGCATAGGATGCATTCGCATAGGATTCGCATAGGCATCAACATTGGCATAGGATGCACCGGCATAGGCATTGCAGATACGCGGTAAAATTTATACAACGCCACAGTACTACATCTAATTCTACCTATGACCTGGCATGGCCAGGATCTACCATCTTAGGCTACCCTACAGACACCCCCAGAGTCCATGGCCAACTCCACGCCACCGCCACTGTCCCTCTACGTGTATTTCCTAAACAGACGCGGCGAAGGGAAAAAAAACCGTCCAGTCAGTCGACGATTTGACGCGTTCCAATTTGCACGACTCACTTTAACGCGCTCGGGAAGAACGCCGCCATTTGTTTGAGAAGCCGGAGGTACTCGTTGTTCTCGAGGAGAGCGTCGACCTCGGGGGCTATGCCCTCATACATAGATTCCGTGGTGTACTTTGGTTTCCACCCGATTGCGCGTGAGCGGTTGGCTCGACAGCGCGAGTTCGTGCCGAAGTAGTCGTAGCCCTATAAGTGACAGCGTCAGTATCAAGGTTTCCACGGAGCACGACTTGGGCACGACAGGGTTCAGGGAACGAATACGTACGCCGAAATACCGCTGCATCTCATCCTTCGTAAACGTCGTAGGTTTGTCACTCGTGCTTCGTCCTATCTTGACGAGGACCTTGGATATTTCCGCACTCAAATCATACCAGCTATGTTCCCCATTCTCGCCGAAATAGATCCCTTCGCGCCCGTGGCCAACGTTCGAACCGGCGGTGAAGATGGCGTCGTAGAGGACGAGGTAGAGGTCCGCAACTGAGGTGACAACATTCGAGGTGAGATGTGCCGTGCGCTTGGAGTACGGGTACATAAATGCGGCTCACCATCATCGACGTGTACATTAGGCCAAATACTCTTCCCCGCGCCCACCATACCGCCCTCGCCACGATCCAGCCCGATGGCAATCAGGTACGGCAATTGTATCGAGTACTTATTCTGCACCTCGAGATCGACCAGTTTCCCGGTGGCCAAACCGTATGTGAGCGATGGGAATATAATGTACGTCTTGGCATAACCTTATATGAGAAGGATATTGGTTAGTTAGAGTTGGACACAATGGAATGGGGACGAGGACGAGGCGCCACAGACCTTTTTTGTCCGCTTCGATGATCGTCAGGTCAACTACGCGGTGTATCTGCGTCAAAGGGAGTGTCTCGATTTGGTCAGGATCCGCGTCGTCGTAGATCGTGTCGTAGGCGTACATCCCGCCTGCGTTGTCAGTGAGGACACCTTAAGTCAATCCGACAATGATCAGCCGCACAATCAGACTAGGCATGAACACAGAGTCAAATACCTGTCCCAGACTAAGTTTTGAGGAACATGACTGACTCAGAACAACAAAATCATAATTGAGAACTTCGCTGCTTACAGTGTGGATCAACAAAGGCACTTTTCCCGTCGTTGCGTGCTGTTTCTCAAGGCCCCTCAAGATTGCACGCACAGCATCCAGATCGTCCGAATCAGCCTGCGTTCAGTGTCCACATTAATGACTCGGTCGTATCACGGTGCACAGACTCAAGCTTACCGTATTTATAACAACATCCGCCTCTGACGCAGCTTTCTCAAGCGAATCCAAGTCCTGGAGTGCGCCTACCACAGTCTCAACACCGAGCGCGTTCAGCTTTCCCGCCTTTTCTGCCGAACGGACCAAGGCTGTGATTTTGAGGTCCTGGAAGTCCGGGCGGGCGAGGAAGCGGGCGAGGACACTGCCTCCGATGTATCCTGTGCCATAAATTCTATGCATTAATTTGGTGTTTGGGAAGGATAGACTTGGATGTGATGACGTACCAGTTGCGCCAGTGAGAAAGATGTTAGTCTTTGCCATGTCAGTGTCTTGCAATTCAGCTGTCTTGTCTTATTGAGTGTCAAAGTCTCTTTCCATGCGCCACTTTTATACTCGTCTGTACCCTAGCCAGAGCATCTTAATAAGTTGAACCAGCCTCGTAGCTGAATCATCCCAGGATTCATCAGCATATAGCGAGTAAACCGGAAAATGGTATCACAAGGGAATAACGCTTGCACTGCACATCTAGTTCCACGGCTTTTCCGAAGAGAGAGAGAGGCATGGAGGTCTGAGCTGAACGGTCCTTGTGAGCCGTCAACGCAACTGGAAAACCAAAAATCAAGACTTTATCGCCACCGCCACCTTTATATAGCGAATGAGTCGGGTTATGTCGAGGTAGTTTATTCAGCCATTCAGTGGGCCTAGAATACATCGGAGAGACTGATGCTGGCTGTGTTCGATCAAGTAGGCATTGAGTCTGGCGAGTCGCGACGCGTGTCTTAGAAGTTCGTCCACCAAGGAAGTATTTGTATTGACCTTGATGTAATTATCCTCATTATATAGCAGCCAAAGATTTCCATGCCTAAAATATGGGAGAGTACCCAGCGGAAGGTGATGGTGATGGTTAGAAGCCAAAGGCCGTCGGTCACAAATCACTAGTTGTAACGTCGCCGTGGGATCCAATTGCTATGCTGCTTCCTCCTACATAAGTAGAATCCTAGGTCATATTTCTACCGCCGCGATCCATATCATGTATCAAATCCATAATATCACGACGAAAGGTATCATTAAGACTCAATGTCAAGCAACTTGTCTTAGTAGGAAGCATCTGCATGTGGGCCCACCGGCGTACGGCATGTTGGCATATTAGACAACTGTTTATAGCCAAACCGTGCTAGATTATCTGTACATACTCGAGTCGGCCCCAGGCCCGACACTGGCGAACACGAGAATACAAGTCTTTCCATGGTCCTTGATATTATGTCGATTTTGTTAGAATCCGGGGAAATTATTAATATCTCG
>JABAJV010000047.1:0-50128 GCA_018854895.1 Tricholoma furcatifolium
CCTGGTCAACGGAAATGTTTGGTAAGTTCAACATATTTTTATGCATAATGAGCTCACTTGTTCTCTGGCAGTGTCGGTGCTGTGCAAGCCATCCTTCTCAACTTCGGCGCTGGTACGGCTAGTACTCCACTGCACTATCAAACGGTCACTCTCGTTGCCTCGAGCACCATCTAGAACATCCACGAACCTCACAAAAAGACAAATTTATGGGGGGTCGAATCCTCTATTTCGACCTCGACGACGGTAACTAACTAACCAGCCTGCTATGTCGGAGTTTAAATCCAACACCCCCTTGATAGATACATTTGAAAAAGCTTGATGGGGGTGCACCTAAAAGTGTGACGATCACGGTCACATTCATCATCAACGTCATCGATTCATCGATCATCATCCTCAGCTAGAATCGTTCAATTGAAGGAAACATCTTTTACTCTATCTCAGAATTGAACATAAGATATGTCAAGGATACGCAGCCGTTTATATTTGGCATCTGGTATACCCAATGTTTGATTCTGATGAAACTGGGATGAAGTTCACGGCTGTCGTTGCTCCAAGCAGGTATTTCAGTTCAACCTTGACGCCGAGGAGGATTCACTATGTATACAAATAATAACTAGATGCAACGTGGAGATATCTCTGATCTGCCAGTTAGTAGATGATCTATATGAAATTACTGAAACTACAATGTTGGCCCTTTATCCCATGGGCAGTATATGACGGTTCTGTGCGATATGCTTTGGATACGCTTTCCACATGCTTGGCCAGCCTATCCAAGAAAAGGCAGGGGGTTTGTCTGCAAAACGCTCCTGAAACGGAAGTGACGTACGGAGAAATTACTTTGATCAAGTTGACCAGGATAGATCAGACTGCTGAGTGAAACTTAGGCAACTCTTCCTTCATCGTCTTCCACAATGCCTCCGATCCACGCTCTGTCTACCCAGGACCCTCAACATCTCTTCGACGACATAGATCGCGACTTCCAGCTCTCTTCCCAGGACCTCGTTGAACTTACAAAGGCCTTCCTTCATGAAATCAGCCTTGGGTTGTCGGAATACGGCAAGCCTATGGCTATTATGTGCGTAGAGAGTGTCGCGGAGTCAAATTTGCTGATAACAAGTGTAACATAGCCCGACCTTTGTTACCGGTGTTCCTGACGGTTCAGAGACGGGGTGAGTGTCTGTGATCGCGAACCAACGAATTCATCATCATCACAGTTTATAGAACTTTTTTAGCACTGGATCTTGGTGGAACAAATTTGTACGTCAGCCAGCATTAAGTTTGGAATACTATACTAATGATACTACAGGCGTGTATGTGAAGTCGTCTTAAATGGCGACAAGACTTTCTCCTTGCGGCAACAAAAGTACAAAGTTTCGGAGTCCTTGAAGACCGGGGAAGCCTCAGCACTTTTCGGTACGTTATTTTGTCTCCGCTTTCTCTTGAATACGATCTAATGACTGTAGACTATCTTGCCGACTCTGTGGATGCCTTCCTTACCACACACGCCGCATCCGCATATGCCGATGGACACTCGCGTGACATTGACGTCGTCCACCTCGGGTTGACATTTTCGTTCCCCGTTGAACAGACCGCACTCGGATCTGGTACAATCCTGACCTGGACAAAAGGTTTCTCAGCCAAAAATGCTATTGGACACGATGTCGTGAAATTGCTGCAAGACGCTTTTGATCGAAAGCATATGCACGTCAAATGTGTTGCTCTCGTCAACGACGTTAGTATCTTTATCTTTAACTCTTTGTCGATCTGACCATTTCAGACCGTTGGTGCACTCTTGTCACGGGCCTACACGGCCGGGGGGTGTATTCTAGGTGCTATTTTTGGAACTGGAACAAACGGGGCATATTTAGAGGAAGTTGGTGAGCGGTGACCAGGCCTTATCGTGTCTTTAGGCTCACCTGCTCATCAGCCAAAATTACGAAGCTGGAAAATTCTCCAGCAGCAGCCAAGGGTGGATATATGGTGGTTAACACCGAATGGGGCGCGTTCAACAACTGTGTAGGGGCTATTTTAGGCCGATATCCCTTATCTGACATTTTTTTTACAGAGATCGCACCTTCCTTTCACTCCTTTCGATAACTCTTTAGATCGTCTCAGCATCAATCCGTCCTTCCAAGCGTTTGAAAAATTCATCTCCGGGATGTACCTCGGAGAAATCACACGCAATATCTTGATCTCCTTAATCGACGCGTCGCCTAGATCACTACTCTTTAACGGAAAGTCGACACCTTTGTTGAACAAGCATTATGGCCTTGACACGAGTGTCATGAGCGACATAGAGGATGCATGGGAAGGCCCCAACCGATCGCTCAGCGGGAACCAACCTGCTCCCGAATTTGCAAAGTTCGACGACACAGAGCTCCAGCCAAATATCAAGAAGAAGTTGGAGCGCATTCGTTTGGTTGTCGTGAAACAGCTTGGATTCCAGGATTCTGATGTCACTCTGAAGGATGCAGCCGTCAGTCCTATCCTATCTCTCTGTGTTCTGGTTGCATTGTTCATGCGTTGTCTAGATCGTCCGCTGGGCATGCTCGTTAGTGGCCAGGAGAGCCGCACTATTGAGTGGTGTGGCGGTTGCTACGGTGCTATTCCAGACTGGCCGTGCATCCTTTGCGGACAAGGACGGAAACTTCCCGAAGAGCACTGGCACAGAGAAGATCGGTGTTGGTGTGGATGGAAGGTGGGTTTATCTTGTGCAGAGTGGCCCACAGGAACCTAAATCATGTCTGACAGCTTAATTGAACACTATCCTAATTACGAGCGTACGCTCAGAGAGTCGCTGCGCTCATTAGTCGGAGAGGAAATAGAAAAGAGAGTTGACATCGGTCTCGCAAAGGACGGCAGTGGCGTGGGCGGTAAGCATATTTTCTTGTCGTATCGTTGTTATCTGGTCTGCTGACTTCTTTTTTTCCATCGCACAGCGGCTTTGTGTGCGCTTCAAGCCCTGAAGCAACTCGAAGGTAAGAGCTAGAAGCGGAAGACGAGTTTGTTGTTGCCTTCGTGACGCACCGTTAGACTACGATTTAAGCTATAAATGTTAACATCAGTCCATTCTTATATATAAGTCCTTGCAAATTGAAATCCGTTGGGTCGTCAGGTCGATTTAAGGTTTTTCATTGCAACCCCCTCGTCAGAGTACAGGCGGCAACGCTTATGGAAAGCGAGCCCCTCTTTTACACTAGAAATTCTATACGCGAAGATAGCTAATCATTACTATACTAACCCACACAACCACTATTAAGTACAACAATACGCGTGATATGAAGAAATATAAAACGGGGGACATAGATGTCGTCTACTGCTAGTTATCGTGAAGTATCATTACGATTATATAACATGAAAGCGAAGAGAAAGCACATTAAGGTCATTCTATCTTCTTCAAAGCCGCGTCAGGCTGAGGAGCGAGCTCTGGACTAAGATCTAAGCTGGCGTTCGAGGGGTCTGGTGAGGCGGTTAGGGAGGAAAGATCGGATTCGCTGCGGGTGTGACTGAGAGATGGAGTTGAGGCACCAGAACGCGCCGTCGATTCTGCCAACTCTTTTCGCAGTGCCTCCAACTCGCGCTCAAACCTAAGAAGAATGGGTCAATTACGTACAGGGGTGCAACGAGGTAGATACGAACTTGCGACCGAAGACCTCAATATAGAACCCGCCTCCGTTCCAGACGCTCACACCAAAGATTGTGATCAGGAAGATGCCGCTCAAAAGACGGCTGTCGTACAGGAGGAAAACAGAGGGAAGCTCTGTGAGGATGGCGTAAACTGAAGTTTGCCGTCAGAAGGTTCAGTTACTTTGAGGGGAAACAGAACTTGCCAAGTTGGCCACCAATGAAGAAAGCTTCACGATAGCGAGGAGGTACAGAAGAGAGGGTCTTGCCAATAAAACTTCGTTTGTCGTTCAGGAGCCAAGAGAACGATGTGGTCCGTTCTCCAGATTCGATTTTTGAACGACGGTCAACCAGGACGAACTAGATCGCATTTTTCAAACAAAGTCCAGGAAAGAATAAAAAAACGACGACGTACCTTCCAATAAAGCAGCTGCCAGAAGATATCTAACGAAAAGAATTGAGAAAATTGCATCGAGATGATACGGAAGAAACTCACATATCCCTCCACTTAGAAATATGGCTCGCAGGGGCTGAAGATGGGGAAGTTCAGCGAGGGCAGGAAATCGAGCCTCTGCATTCGGATAGAAGTGCCTATATTTGTCTCTGACTTAGCGATTGTCAGCGGGGATGAAATTGAACAAACCTGATGACCGTGAAAGTGAGGGGAGGGTAGACATGGATGAATAGTGACGTGACTTTGTCGAGATCGTGAAACACAAGACTGTTTCTCCAGGTGATAATGGCGCTTGCAAGAGAACCGTGTGATAGGCAGTAGCAAGCGACGAAGAGCGCCGAGCTCGAGGGGAGAAGCCAGATGTAGATGAGGTTTAAAATAGTGACGAAATAGCAGAGATCAAACAGGAAATAATGCCACGCGCGTTTCTTGTACAGATAGTAGCGGAGAGGGAGAAGGTAGCCAGATAACACGGTATACATTATGTGTATCCACCTTGATGTTATATAAGATGAGATTGAGCCCTGAGAGAATAAGAATAACATACTGAGGTGCCATTCCAAATATGAGGGCGGTAAAAAGAAGCGACATAACACCAAAGAAGAATGACACCTTTTCTCGCGTTCGGACAACCTTCGCGCTCTGCCACGACGCCGACAACTTTGTCATACGCGCCGCCACCTAATTAGAAAACGCGTCAGAAACTTCCAATGACGTTTGCATAGAAGATGAGGACTTTGGTCTTGAAATTTTTATATTCGCGCTCAAAGTTCTCTGCCAACGCGTCGCCGGATATCTCTTTCAATTTGAAGGTCTCCTCCGCTTTCATCTTAAGTCTGTCACTGTGCTTCTGTAGCCGCCGTTGAAGGAGATCGACATGAGAGTCAAAATAGGTCTCGACGGTATCTATAAGTACGAGTGTAAGTTAAAATGTAACGAAGAGGACCAGAGCGTACCAAGAAGGGTAAAGGCGCCAGCCCAATCTGCAGTTTCCTCTCGAATAAATCGTTCAAAAACCTGATAGCTTTTGCTCGTAGGTTGAGGGGAAGGTGGTCTAGACATTGTTCGGTGCTGGTGGACAACGGACAAACTGTGGCCAGGCAGTAGCCAGGAAGGAGGTCGTTGCTGGATGACAATTACGTAACGAACGTGCTGAAACAAGCTTGCTAGGCACAAGTAGACACAATTGCTCACCATCTCTTCCTATGCTGGGTAAACTAAGTACGCCTTTCTCTTCGCGCTGCTAGCTTTCTCTTACCATTTTATTATTTAGTTCATCTGGGTTTCGATGCCCTTATTATCAGCGCTTTCTTAGCAGGAATACGGCGCACCACAGGCTTGACGTATGCTCGACTGCAATCCTCGCTGTATTCTTCTAAGTAACAGAAACCTCTCGCATAGACCTGCACTTGCAACTGTCCCAAATAAAGATATTCGACGTAAGCATGCACGTTCTTCTATAACCTGCGCTTAACTGATGAACGTGCAGAGCTACTCCGTACATACCTCGAATGTGGTATGTCTGCATGTGATACTTTATCTTACAATGATTCTCATGAAAGTAGGAGAGTACATCTTCGACTTTGCAGTTGTTATCTTCGGGGTACGCTCAATTCCCTCTTCGTGGACATTAACCTGAACTTTAAAATTACTGCGTAGCGCTCATCATCCTTCGAACGCAAGAGATGAAAATCCAAAGAACCCAAGCTCGTATCCTTGTCACACTGTGCAAACATTCTTAATACTTTGCTTGACGTGTCCTTGTAGCAAGAACGGTTTGATTGGTATATCCAGATACAATTCGCCACGCTCTTTATCCGAGAAAGTTGTACACGAAGAAGTGCAATACAATGGAGCCCAACACGAAATCCCCGAACGCTCTGTAAAAGTTGAATTTAGCTTCTATCTCTTGTGTTGTTTATAGGTTAGATTACCTCTCTGGAGAGACCTCCTTGAATTCATTCTTGTTTTCTGGGTTCACTTGTGACCGCAGCGACGCAGTCAAAACGAATTGACCGACGTTGCTAGAAAAGCTGAAACATAGTGTCAATGAAAGATACATCACAAATGTTCATGCCAGCTCACCCAGCCAGGAAGGCGTTGAAAGGGTAGTCGGTGACCAAAACGCAGTAGAGGAACTGCGCAATGCCTGAGAGCATCAAGCAGAAAAGGAACGCGTCGATAAATTTGAGACGATCTGAGGTCTGGTCAAGATACGCCTTCAGAAGGGTTTGGACGACATTGGTAGACGCCGGAGACGACGATTTGGGGGCCATAATGATTTTGGAGGACGTGACGATGCCAAGTGCAACGTGGAATCTCTGACGCGCGGGGTACGAGAAGCTATTGCCACACATACGCAAATAATTTACTCCTTTCCGAATCCGAAAAAAAACTTGGACCGTCATAACAAACTTTGGGTCGAGTGGTTGAGCTGTCTCGCGACTACGCGTTACCTACTACAAAATGAGCTCCCTTGGCATGCGGTTGGCATCCTCCAGTGCCTCAAGATGCTCCTCTGCTGCTCGGCGCCTCAACTTGCGTTCGTTACCTTCACGGAGCGTACATAGACGGGTGGAACTCCCATACTCAATAGAAGATGGTCTTGGCAACTTCCTCCCTCCTAATGCCCTTAAAACCGTTGCTATTGAGTATCAAGAAGGTCTGTTGAAGCGTGTGGACGAGCTAGTGCGTGGTATGTAACTCCATATTAGCTCAAGTTTTGGTATATTGACTTTTCAACCTGTGGTAGGTTCTCCGGAAGCAAACGAGAGTATTGCACAAACCGTGCTTAATACCGCGGTTGACAGAACGCGAGTTTTGGAATTCAACTATGCTAGTCTTGCATTGAACAATAGTTACTTCCTGGATCAGCTGGTGCGCCCTCAGACGACCCACTATCTTCGTATCTTACCTATAAAATTCAGAAACCCCCTTCAACAGAACTCGAATCGATGAATCACGAACAGGACATGTCCAAGCAGTTAGACCAAGTGATCAAAGCTCAATACGGGTCTTTGTCACGTTTCAAGGCCGCCTTTTCCGCTGCAGCCATGGGCATGTTCACCAATGGTTGGGTCTGGTGGGTCACCGACCGTAACGGAAACACTGGAATCATCCCTACCTTTGGTCCTGGCACACTTCTCATCCGTTCTCGGTCGTATATGGGCCTGAGCAAAGACACAAAATTAGGCGCTGACCTTAAACAATTCGACCCTTTGTTTCCGTATGAGAACATCACCTTGGAAGATGCTCTTTCGGAACTGACGGATGATTTGGAGGGAACGGAGGAAGTCAAGCCTCTGCGTTCGCCCACTGGCACATCACCAGCCTCCCCTCCCCCCTCGTCGCCTGTCTCTGGAATTTCTTCTGGAAAACAACCACATGCGACTCACAACCCTCTTGGACCACGTTTCATGACCACCTACCAGACGAAGGTCAAGGGACTATTTAGCCAAGCCACGGAGGGAAATGCAGATGTTCGGATTCCCAAGACCAAAGTTGACACTCTAAATATGGGAGAGACGTTGTATCCATTGTGCTGTATATCTGTCCACGAACACATGTGGCTGTCGGCAGGGTATGGCGTTTGGGGCAAGGAAAAGTGGGTGAAGGAATTCTGGTCTGTATTGGACTGGCAGAAAGTTAGCCGAGCGTATTCACAGATCGTTTCGCCTACAAACTTTTGACCTAGATTTATTATCTGTATCTACACAATTAATCTCACCTCTATATCAGATATCTAATTCTGAGTCGTTAATGTTAATACCATTGTAGTGCGTTACTACTTTTCTCCGCCTGGACTGCAAGCATTCGGCGGACCGGAGTCTCTCTTTCCGAAACGGCGATGAAACATGATACTTGCACTGCTGTGCAGGAATCACACCAGGAGTTGACTGTTTTCAATCATGAAGACCGAAAACCTGCCATTTTTCACCACTACGAACCCAACCAGAGAAGACGCCATCGGCGCCAAAAAGTTTTTCTTTGGCTGCTTGGTGGTCTAGCCTGAATCTCTTTAGGTCATGGTACATCGTTAAAGGACTGTTCACAAGGAAGTCAATAATCGAAGGTCGTTCTTGAGAACAATGCCTTACTTCACAGGTGATAAGCCTTGAGCGACTAAGAGACGGTTGTACAGGTGAAGCATCGACGCCCTTGACAGAGTGGGTCTACGACCAGAACAGCAGATGAGCCGTCTACATTAATTCAGCTTCTGGCCAAGCTCCAATGTTCATACCTTGACTTTTCTCGAAAGCGATGCTTTGGCGACACGCCACGTTTAAGACCGTTGATTAAAACTTCATTGGAGGGAGCACCTGCTATCCAACATAGGGCTTTCATTTGAGGATGAGCTAGCAGTCCGACCACTTATGTCAATAAGCACCAACCTTCATTACAAGACCCATTGACAGTCGTGGTTGCCTCTATCGCAGTGCGTGAGTGAATGAATGATTGATGTGTAAATCTAATTGTAGGCGGATGAAGACCATATTCTGGCTGTCCATCTTCGGGTCGGTCAGCACTGCAGTGTGCGTTGCAGACGAGACAAATAAAGATTCACCCTGGGTGGATCCCAGTCTCTTCCACAAAGCTCGCTGACAGTCTTCTTTGACAAAGTCTTGCAAATCAGGAGGGACTTCACCTATAACTATCAAAGAAAGGTACAATGGAGTAACAAAACGAGTTGCCAGTGTCCCTTGGAAGCCTAAGACAGTCCACGAAGCAATTTTGTCACTGCATGACATGCACATCGTCGGTGGCGAATCCGCACGCCCAGGTTTCGTTCGAAGAACACCCAAACGGGAGTAATTATCGCGGCCCCTGGAAGCTTCATTTTCACCCAGGGCCGCAAAGATAGAGGAATCTTTCAGTGCGGCCATTTCTTCGTCCTGCCCAGACGCCAAGAATCGCATCGATGCATCACCACCTCAAGAAAAAGACAGATGGAAAGTTAACAAGCTAATAAGAAGATGGCAGTAAGTTCGGTCTTACAGGGAGGTGTGGATATATACAGACCGATCCGGACATCCTTTTTGAGCTCGTACCTCCCGTCTGTTCTCCGTTGAATCCAAAGAGACTCGTATTGCCCCGGAGATTCGCAATGAAGGACTTCGAGAAGAAACCAACGGATTGCACCACGGCGTGCAAGAATCTCGGCATGGCTATCGAGCAAAGCTTCGCCTTTCAGCGGATATCGTGAGGTAGGCAGGCATTTGGTGCCAGTTGCGAAGCTGATCACTTTGGTTGGGGTAGAAGTGGAAGAGAGGTAGAACGACGCGGCGATTGTGTACTGTCCAGCAGGTGGTTTAAAAGAGAGGCTCGAATAGATGCTCAAGATGGACTTGATGTCCTCATCGACATTGCTCATCTGGTGTGATGGAAGACAAAGTTGCAGGAAACTGATTGGATCTAATCTAATCTAACTTTAGGTTGTTCATCATGCGTCAATAACCGACAACAGTTTGAACTTCTTTAATGTCACGGTACGGGATTTTAGTTTTCTTATACGCGTGCGCGTGTCTCAACGCCTTATTTTCATAGTTATTCAATACATCTTTTTTCGATTTTCGTTCATTCAGCTCCCAACGGCGACGAAGAAACATAATATTGCATTTGTCTACCCATTTCGAGTTCCTTGATGGTATAGGTTGGCAAAGAAAGTCTGATTCCTTTGTTTTTAGGATTTCTTCGCAACATCTTTATAAAGATTTTCTTTCTAAAGACCTTTCTAAAGCATTACCCGAACTTGAGCATATGGATTCTACACATGCCACCGCCGTGCAACCATTCTAACGAAAGTTCTTCAACGCAGACAAGGAGGCGCAAACGGATCATCCTCGGTGCGGATGTGTAAGGCAGTTCAGTTATATTTTCAAGTATCTGCTCATCTTGCTACCCTCTGCGGCCCGCCATGTTGAGACGACGGTGCTTAGCGGGACTCAAACAATGGGATTAAATCGATTTCTACTAAGGTTAGCCACATGTGAAGTAATCAAGTGACTCACAGTTGGTCTTAGCTTAGCTACACCTCTAAAGTGGGGATGTAGGCGGCAGCCGGTCTGTACCAGGCGGCGGGGAGGGCATCACGCGTGCGTCGGCGCAAGGTCCCCATGACCCATCGCGGTTCACGTGCTAGAATTATGCCACCTCGCTTGAACCGCCTCTTGGCTTCGATTCGTTTGGCTTTATCTGCCCTGCATGGCCTCCATACGTTGCACATCCATTCTCCAGCGTCATATGCCAAGTTTCCACGATATTCTCCCGACTTCTGCGGATTTTGCGAGTTCTTAATATCAATGTTGCAACCTTAAGAACAGTGTGAGCAGCGAAATCTCCGAGAACTTCAGAAGTCATGAGGATCCTCGCGAAAGCATTGGCGCTCTCTTGCGCGGCTTCTGCACTAGCAAAAACGCGTCGCGGATTGGAAACATCCAATGAAATATTACCGCGTCTGAACGATGGCCTCCAGGATATTGTGAGTAGAATGCCTACTGATGCTACTGCACTGCTGAAATTGCACATACAGGTGACTTGGGATGAATACTCGCTTCTCATTAATGGAACACGCCTCATGATCTTCAGTGGCGAAGTACATCCCTATCGGTGCGTCTCTGCTACACTTTTGACCTCGACAATCAAATCCTGAGACCCAATGACAGCCTCCCTGTACAGAGTTTGCACCTTGACGTCTTCCAGAAAGTAAAGTAAGTTTTTCAGCCACTTATCATTGATATACAACTAGCTGAACCCTTCTTGCAGAGCCCTTGGCTTCAATGCTGTGTCGTTCTACGTTTTCTGGGGGCTACACGAGTATAAACAAGGAGAGATTTTATTCGACGGATTCAAAGACCTTCAGCCGTTTATCGATGCTGCTAAGGAGGCTGGTGTTTATCTCATTGCGCGCCCAGGGTGAGTTAAAAGCCTTTTTTGAGTGGAAAAGGCGTCCATTTAATGTCTGCAGGCCATACATCAATGCAGAAACTACTGGCGGTGGACTTCCGGGATGGGGAACTCACACACCGAGCCTCTGGCGAACATCAAATACGACTTATGTTGAAGCCATGTCGGGATACATCAAAGCAGTTGGCTCGATCATTGCCGAAAACCAAATTACGAACGGAGGACCAATTATTCTAGTGCAGGTACTGCCCTGATACTCGTTTTGCTGGTTTATTGGAAATCTAAGATATCGTCAGGTTGAAAACGAATATAGCGGATATCAAGCGCCGTATACCGAAGATTTTGAATACGAGAAGATCTTACTTCAACAATTTGTAAGAGTATCCCAATAACGCATGCATGGGTCTCATGTATAACAGGCGGAAGCTGGCGTTACTGTTCCGACTACGCATAATGATGCATGGCCTGGAGGACATTTCACGAGCGTCGATATCTACGGTACGACGTGTTGTGGTATCACCTTTTTACATGTCTTCTAAATACTCCTTCAGGTTATGACTCTTATCCCAACGGTTTCGACTGCTCGAACCCAACTGTATGGGCCTCAGATGCCGTTCCCACGTATGCCTTCCAGACGTTCTGACTCGAGATCTTATTGTCTTACATGTCCCTAGTTATTTCTGGGACTCTCATTTGAGTATTAACCCGGAAGATCCTAATGCTGTCTACGAGTTCCAAGGTGGCGCCTTCGATGGCTGGTATGTTGCAAAACATCTTCCCGTGAAAATGGGTGAACTAACGAGAAGACAGGGGTGGCGCTGGATACCAAAAATGTTCTGAATTGCTAGGCCCCGAGTTCGAGCGAGGTAAGTGAAGCAGCTTTTCAAGAAAGCTCCAATCTGACTTAGATGATTTAGTTTTCTACAAAAACGAGTTTTCCATGTCGACAACCATTTTTAACCTCTATATGATTTATGGTGGCACTAACTGGGGTATTTAATTCGATTATATGTGTAAGGGCGCGGAGCGTTGACTTTTCCTGTTCACAGGAGGGATTGGACATCCAGGTTTGTAAGCTTCCTTCAGGCAGTATCATCCTTTTCTAATATACGGCAGGGATTTACACATCTTATGACTATGTGAGGATTTTTTTTAACCGTATTGAAGATTGATATTCTTACATTCCTCGAAGGGTGCGGCCATTGCGGAGGACAGGACTCTCCGAGAGAAATACTACGAACTTAAACTCCAGGCCAATTTCCTTGCTGTGTCTCCAGCATACACCACTACTCGCCCACAGAACGTTGACACCTCCCAGGGTGCTTTCACTGGAAATTCCGCTTTGGCAACGACGCAGGTTCTTGATGTCGTTGGAAACCAGACCGGCTTCTATGTCGTGAGGTAGGCTTCTACAGCACATGATTAACCCGAAAATATAACTTTCTTCTAGGCAAACCGACGCGTCGACATATGCTGCTCAAACGTATACGCTCACTGTTCCCACCAGCATCGGAAACCTCACGATTCCCACACTTGGTGGATCCTTGACTCTTACTGGGAAAGACTCCAAGATCCACGTCGTTGATTATTCCGCTGGTTCCACTCATGTCCTTTATTCAAGTGCTGAAATCCTGACTTGGTAAGAACTTCGCATTTGTTCCCAGTATCTCCCTCAAACATCTAGTCAGGGCCACTATTGATGGCAAAGATGTCCTCATTGTGTACGGGAACGCAGGAGAGCTCCACGAAACCGCCTTCAGTTTCAGCGGCACACCACCTGCCGCCAAAGTCCTTTCTGGAACCTCCATTGAGCAGAAGGCCCTTGATGGCAACAATCTAGTACTCCAGTTCACGACTACTGGACAGACGGTTGTCGAGATCGGATCCACTTTGCTGTATATCGTCGGTGAGTGACCATGCGTCCGTTACTCGTGCTTTGTCCATGACTGGCATAGATCGCGCCAATGCCTATCAATTCTGGGTTCTACATCCCCCTACCTCGGGAGAGTTTGCAGCATACAGCAAAGAAAACCCTATTATCGTTAAAGGAGGCTATTTGTTACGCTCTGTCGCTATTGAAGGAAGCACTCTCGCCATTCAAGGTGACCTAAATAGCACAGCGACTTTCGAGATCATAGCACCGTCGGCGTCGTCCAAATCTGTCACGTTTAATGGACAAGCTCTCAAGCTTGGCAAGACGGCCCAAGGTACTTTGACTGCGACACAAACGGCCAGTCTTCCCAGTGTTGATCTTCCCAACTTGTCGTCGTTGACCTGGGTATTAAATCCATTATCCCTTGTTCCACACACTCAACTAATGATGAATTTATTTAGAAAACTGCAGACAGTCTTCCGGAGATCCAATCTAGCTACTCAGACGCTAAATGGACTGTTGCCAACCACAATACTACGATTAACGCACTCGTACCCACCACCCCTACCGTTCTGTATGCTGGAGATTATGGATACCACACCGGAAATCTCATTTGGCGTGCCCACTTCAATGCCACAGGATCTGAAACTGCATTCAATGTTCATGTGCAAGGAGGCTCAGCATTCGGATACTCTGCATGGCTCGACTCTACGTTCTTGGGTTCCTGGGAGGGCGATGCCTTGCATTCAGATTATAATAGCACCTTCAATTTGCCAGCACTGAAACAAGGCTCAGCACATGTGTTGACTATCCTTCAAGATCATATGGGATTGGAAGAAGATTGGTCTGGTGCTAGCGACGACTTCAAGACCCCGAGAGGTGTCCTTGGTTACTCATTCTCTGGCGCCCAAGTGCCGACTGTGAGTGTCTGGAAGGTAACTGGAAACCTCGGGGGTGAAGATGTACGAACATTCCTTCTTTGCAACGAATAATTGGGCTGATGGTTTGGTAGTATACCGACAGGGTCCGCGGACCTTTGAACGAAGGTGGATTGTACGGCGAGCGTCAAGGTGAGTTTTATGGCTATACGTTCCCGTTTGTGATTTACAGAATTTATGCTTTTCAAAGGATGGCATCTTCCTGGCTTCAATGATGCGCAATGGGCGGAAGGAAAGCCTACGGATGGTCGCTCCACTGCGGGTGTCAGCTTCTTTAGAACAACTTTTGAGCTGAACATTCCCGAGGGCGTTGATTATCCTATGTCCTTGGTTGTTGGGAACTCGACTGTAAATCCTTACTTACGTTCTCAGGTACGGACACCAGAATGGCTCTGTTTGACAACTAGATTTACCATTTCTCCAAGTTCTACGTAAATGGTTACAACTTTGGCAAATATGGTACGTTTCAAATTGAAATGTGTTTCGTCAATTTCTGACTTCTGACAATTTCGTCTTTCAGTCAACAGCATTGGCCCACAGAGCGCGTTCCCAGTTCGTGAGTAACTTTTCTACGTCTGTCAAAGAAAAATCGAATCTCATGCACACATTATCCAGCTGAGGGAATCCTGAATTATCATGGTCAGAATACTTTGGCTGTGTCCCTCTGGGCTCATGGATCGGAAGGAGCAAAACTGGGCTCTTTGGATCTCGAGCTCACTGCTCAAGTTGAGACCAGTCGTGCTGCCGTTGTCAATCAGCCAGCACCAGCTTGGACCCCTCGTCCTGGAGCGTATTAAAGCATTCATTACCTATACTAGAGGTTGAACGTTGAATTGTCACTTTTGTTCCTTTCCCATTCAATGGTAATGGATTCTTGTGTTGTATTGTTTCTGGCAGTCGAGTGAGATCGAATGCCGAGGCTAGACTCGCTTCTATTCCCAAGTCCGAAAAAGAGGCAGACAGCCTCACGTCCTCATTTCTGTCTGCAGAACGACAATTAAATTACAGGAGATTGAGATCGCCGAACTTCTCCTTGTAGCCTGTGATGATTACATGAATTAGAGGGAGAAGGCACGACCAAGACGCAATTGGGCTTACCAGGTACTGTCCACTTGCCCTTCTTGACCATGGTCTCAACAACCTCAACGAGACGGGGGTGAGCCTTGCCAACATCCTCAACCTGTTGAAAGAGGTAAGTCACTGCAAAGATGACGAGATACGGGGACGAACAGTGAGCTGGTCGAAGGGTCGTGCATCCTCGATGTTGGCGAGGGTTGCCTGCAACTCCTGGAGCTCGAGGTCAATCTTTTGCTCAGTCTCCTTAGCTTTTTCGACCTATTTGAAACATGTAAGCGGCGTCGATTGTTACAATAGAACCGCGACTGACAGCCTTGGCCTCGAAGGTCTCGATCGCCTTCAAGTGGGCGTTGACGTCGTAAGTGACGGGCTTGAAGTCCTTCAAGGTCTTCTCAGCCTCGTCGACAACAGCTTTGTTCTTCAACACGGAACGGTAGTAGGCGAAGTCGACGGTGGTAGGCTGGTTAGCATACTGTGCCGAAAGACGTTGTGCCTCAGTATGACGCTTGCGGAAAGCCTGGAGGGAGGCGATGGTCTCTGAAACGCGACATTAGACGGCATTCGTGGAGTTCTGAATGAAGGTAATGAACCTTTTCCGAGGCCAAGGGAGGTGTAAATACGGGCGAAGTCCTGCGGCAAGAATATTTAATGAGGCCCAACCTGGTAGAAAAAATTTGAACATACGACCGCCACAGCAGTTGCTTTTGTTGCCATCTCCAAGCTAAAGAATTGTCAGAGGAGCAGCCCGTATACGACGCGCAAAGACTCACTCTAAAGGCGGAAAATGGTTTTGTTCGTTCGGAAAGAGTGAGGTGGAGGACAGCCGGCAATTCCCGCGCGTTTCCTGCCAGCGCCGAATGCCGACCAACACCTCGCCTTGGCTACAGCCTACATGAAATTATTTATTCTAATTTCTGTTTACTACTTCTGCACTATCTAGCTTGACACTGGAACGGTTTTCAACAAATGAAGATAGATCTTCTAATGCGAGGCAGAAAACTTATCGCGACCAAGGATCTTGCGCTTGAGACCTGATTATACACAACCGATCAAGTTCTTACCTTGACCATAATTTAGGTACAGGCCACATGTCCATCTCGCTTCCATTATCAGTGGAACTTCATTGCATCTTGCTCTAATGTTCGGACAACATGAAAGACTAGGTGCGCGATGGTTCTCCGCTGCTGTTCAGCCAGAATACCTTGGTTTCGTGCTGGTCTTGGTCGTAACTATATCATTCATCAGCGCTAGGAAGTCAGGGGAAACAGCCCCTGAAGCATTAACGAAAGCCAAGTCTGTGGACAAGAAGATTAGGAAATTCGGAGGTCAGTATCCTAGCCCAATACCCATGCGACGCAGTTGAATCAATTCATGCCCAGAATGGACCCCTATCTCCTTTGTATATCCACCTGTGAAGGCTTCTCCTCAAGAGCCAGCAGAAATGAGACCTATACCATACCGCCCATTTCGTGCTGGAGAGTATCAGTATGTCTGAAATAAGAACTACTTTACAGAGATTGACGTTATGTTCACAGCGTTACGATGGGCATTCGATCAATGAACTGGGACGAATGGATTGAGGTAGGTTAATGAAACACACATCCAACAAACATCCTTTAATAGCCTCTTCCAGTTGGACGATGAGTACGAGAAATACCATCGCATTCGGCAGCATCGCATACGCACACGAGGAGCCGGCGTGATCAGAGTGCTTCCTGAGAACCCAGGGGTCGTGGGGTCTGGTGCGGATGCCGGTACATTTTTTCACATTACAGTGTCGATATTGGCTTATACTTCCTTCAGCTATCGAGACAGTTCATGAACTTGCAGAATATCTGTCGCGTCGTTTTCCAACGACTTTCTCCATCGAACGTCATTCTCCTGAGAAGGCAGCTTTGTATCGTGGATGGGACGACTTGCCTCCTGTCAAGTCGATCCGAATCCTTCCATTGGATGAATCTTATGAATTGCCTCTTCATGTGAACGACGGTGAAGACGCTCCAGCCAGAGCATTAGAGATAGCGGCCTTCCTGTGCGTCCGTTCTCCTTCTTGCGAGTCACAAATTAATTAGATGATTACAGAGTACAGGAAGATTTGGCCATAATGATTGAAGGTGACTCTTAAAATTGTTAACTAGACAGGATGAGACTTACGACCTTTCAAGGTACGGATGGGAGATATTACTTCCAGTCTGGAGCTATCTGCGTAGCTGGCAAGTCTGATTACTCTCCCGTACTGGCCCGAGCTAGAGATCCTAAATTGAACCAGGTTTTTGGCGTATTGGTGATAAAATCGGCATGCCTCTCGATGAAATCCACACCAGTGGCAACGTTCCACGATGTACGCCAATTTCAAATTTCATTCTAGACTCGGAAGTTCTGATAACAACAATTTATCTTCAACCACCAGACCAAGACAAACTGCAGATGAGCATGGAGCGCTTTTTCCAGCGATTATCAGTCGACAAGCCCGTTGCGCGAAATAACTATTTTTTCCAAGTCGTGAAACCCGCCTCGGCTGACGGCATGGAGGATATCGACCCCGAAGAACTTGGCTGGGCAGAAAGCAGCCACGGGCCTGAAGATTCCTTTTCCCACACCCACCCTGCTGACCAGCCCACTCGACCGACGCCTACTGCTTCTACCGTGCGTCTGAGATCGGAACGTCAGACACTACGCCGCCTTCCGAGGACGGGCGCGATTTTGTTTACTATTCGGACATACCTGACGCCTATAGATAAACTGGCGGAAGAGCCTGGGGTGGCGAGGAGGCTTGCAGGTGCTCTGAGGGGTTGGGGTGATGATATTGGGGAGTACAAGGGCAAACATGGTGGTGGTTGGTGGGATGTTGTTCTTGATTATCTGGACAAGAAAGGACGGGAAGAGGAGTCTGGAGGAGATGACATTAAAAGGATGGATAACTATCCTTTTTAATTCTCTCTCGCCGTGGATTTCATTGTCACATCATCCGTTATGACAGTTTCACATTTTTATTGGAATAAACCTATGCTAGGACGTATAAATGTACTGAGCGACATCAACACCTGTCTCTCAGTTGGTACCAGTCGAGTTTTTAGGCCAGTGTGTAATCTGGAAAGATTCGCCGATCAGCTCAAACGAATGGGTCAAAAGGGCAGGGCCGGTATCAACATTAAGCTGATACGAGCCACTGTAGATCCACAAGTTCCCATCCGTGTCAGCGCGTGCGATCGAGCCCAACGTGACGGCCAACGACGCATGGCTCGTACTGCCTCCGGCTATATTATGCACGCGAGTGTACGAGACAAGCTGCTTGTTGGGGTATGGCGCAGGACCGCCCGTCCCGTTCACGAAAAGAAGCGCAACGTAATCTGATGTCACTTTCCCGGTGTTCTTGACGGAAATATCGAACGTGCCGAAGGGGGCAAGGTCGAGAGGGCCCCCGTTGAGAACGTGTGAGACGAGAGAGGATATGCTGTATGTGGCCGAAGGGATGGTGTTCCATGTCACTTCGAATGTGGTGTAGTGAAGGCCGAACCCGAACTCGAAGATGGGGGTGCCTTGGTACCATTTGTACGTCCGCCCAGGATTGGTAGGGCTAGGGCGGAGAGTCATGTCTGTCATGGGCACCTCATCCACGTATGCAGCTGGGTATTGGGTAGTCGAGAGCCGGCCTGCGGGGGATGCCTTGCCACTCAGAATATCAAAGATGGCAGTTCCACCGCTCTGGCCTGGATAGCCGCCCCAGACGATAGCGTTGACCTAAAATGATATTTAAATGAGCTGTTCGCACGCAGGTGTGTCAAAACACTGAGAAAGCACAACTAACCGTTTCGTTACTTTTCAAAACCGTGTCGTCGACTTGGCCTCCTCCAAATTGCAATACGACAAGAGGCTTTCCGACTGCTTCCAAGGCCGCGATCAAATCGAGCTGATTACCAGGCCACACAATCGTCGTTCGATCGCCCTCTTCATGCTCGATTGTATCGTCAATACCGCCAGCAAAAATAACAGCATCCGCCGCCTGGGCAGCTGCCACAGCTTCAGCGAAACCACTCGTATCAGTGCTGTTGATGGCGGTCCCAGCAGCAAACGTAGCCTGATACCCAGCATTGATGGCCCCTTGTAGGGGGCTAATGAGGAACGGCGCGACGCCCTGGTAGCTCCCTTGCATTTGGGTAGTAGCATTTGCCCAGGGACCGATGATGGCGAGGTTCTTGATGGAGGATTTGAGGGGTAGAGTTCCGTCGTTTTTGAGCAGGACGATGCCTTCCAGGGCGGATTGATACGCTAGTTGTTGAGAGGAGGGGAGGTTGACGGAGGACCAGTCGAATTGGCGGTAGGGTTGGATGCTGGCGGGGTCAAAGTAGCCCAGTCTGTTTGTTGAGAGGGAGATAGATTAGATGGAGGTAGAGGGGATGTAAGGGCGATTGGGGACTCACCGAACGAGGGAGGTATATTGACGTACTAATGACTGCTCAAGGTCTGCACGGGTGATGAGCGATTGATTGAGGGCTTGTGGAAGGTACGTCGAATACGTCGTGCCACAATCGAGATCAGTTCCTGCCTTTAAAGCATCCGCTACAGCCTCGGGGTACGTATCCGTATAATGATGCGTGCTGAAGATATTATCTATGGCATCGCAGTCCGACGTCACCCACCGATCATTGTCGAATCCCCAATAGTCTCGCAGGATCGTCTGCAGGAGGTACGCATTCGCGCACGACGGAATCCCATTCACCGAATTATAGCTGCACATCACGGAGCCCACTTTCGCGTCCCTAACACAGCTCTGGAACGACGGAAGGTAATACTCGCTCAGATCCTGCATTGTGACGATCGCATTGAACGACGTCCGGTCGTTCCCGTCCCAGTTCTCGATGTCGTACGCAGCAAAGTGCTTGCAGTCCGCGACGACCTTAAAGTACGGGCTCGGGTCGATCCCGCCCTGCAGCCCGTCGATGAGGTGATACACGTACTGCGCGATGTGGTACGGGTCCTCCCCCGGCGTCTCCTGCCCGCGCCCCCACCGCGGGTCGCGGAACGGGTTGATGTTTGGCGTGAAGAAGTCGAGCCCTGCGCGCCCGAAGTTGTTGAATGCGCGCGCCTCGGTGCTGATGACGGACGCGATGGACTTGACGAGGGCGTCGTCGAATGCGGAGCCGATCGTGATGGGCTGCGGGAAGGAGGTGGCGGAGCTGAAGTTCCCTGAGGCGGCGAAGGTCACGCCAGGGCTTGATGCGACGCCGTGCTAGGAGGGGATGAGATGAGTGGACTGGAGAATGTGGGAAGGCCCTTACCAGGGCTTCAGACCACCATTGGTAGATGGGAAGGCCGAGACGGGGTACGCCGGGCGAATAGTTGTCCATGTTCGCCATGAGTTCGTCGACAGTGAACAGGGAGACGATCGCTTTTGCACGCGTGGCGGGGTCCTTGGTGATATCGCACACCGCGTTGTCCTTCAGCGTCGCATTGGTGCAATCAGGGAACGTATACGTGATCGGCGGGGCGCCAAGGACGCTTTTGGCACCAAAGTAAGCTGCAGTGGCCCACAGGAGGTAGAAATGGGTATTCAGCATTCCGTGCAGCTTCGAATCTGAGTTCGAGTTCGAGGACTGTGGACTCTTCTCTTGGCGCAATTTATGAGATGCTGGCGTCGGGTAGGCGAAGAGAAGATACGGCAGGGTATAGTACTCCACAGGCCGCACGGTCCGTGCGGCTAGGAAAGTCCTCCAGAATAAGAACCCATGCACGCGGGGACGAAGGTCAGGACACCCTTCTGCATACGTTAAGCGTCGAAGGAAAACGTGGAGTCCGTAACATCGAAGCTTGTTTTGTGGTAGGCTGACTGTCGAGGTTGCGTGACGGTGGGGAGAAATAGAAGGCCACTGGGTCCCGTGGGCATCTCTGATGACTAGAGCGTATATTACTGGAGGGCGATTTGATGGAGATGCGGATTGCGTAAATTTGGGTGGGGTGGGGCAGTTTGGGGTTGGGCATGAGAAGAGGGTGGTTGTTGCCGTGAATTTTAAATTTATTTCCAATTCTGCCAAGTATAGGCCAGGTGATCGAGTGAGTGGGCCGGGGGTTCAGGTGGATTGAGACTTGGATTGGATGGCCGTGGATAGACTAGTTGAGGACTCGCCTGCATGGATATCGATTTTGGGAATGATGTTCGCCCACAGAAGCATATTTTGACACATGCGTGACCGATGAATACCCGGATGTGAAGTCAAGACTTGTTGAGCGGGCTTTGAGAGGCCGAGTTCATGATCTCGGAGGCCTAGCGTGAAGTACGAGTTTTATAGAATGTTCTTCAGAGTCGGAAGTGAGATCACGAGAGAGAGACATCGTATGAAGATGACCCGGAGTCAGACAATGGCAGTCAAATCAGGGATGGTACAGATGCGTGTAGCTGTCGTGGTGCGACACGGAAAGCAAAACAAGGAGGCAACAGCAGGCTCGATAAAGAGACAGGACGTGGCATGCTAGTAACGGCCATAGACTTTATGAGATGACAGTTGCATGAAATAAAGCATGTTCGGTAGGCTTGGGCTTAAGGACATTCAACGCTGAGTGTCAAGGACCGATGGGTCGCTTGCAAAGGCTTTTCAAGTTGTGCAGGTGTGAGTGAGGCCCTGGCGTGCGGCGCCTTGGCAAGGGAGACAGGTTGCATGGAGGCCAGATGTGGCGCGCTGGGGTAAGAGGTTGACCCTAGAGAGGAAGGTGCGGAATTGGAAGTTGAGCTGTAAGTGCTATAGTATATGGAGAGGCTGATATATGGACCCGAGAAGCAGTGGTCATGAGGGTTGTGAAATGATGATAGGTCGCGTGAATTGAATGGATTTGGGTGATTGAAGAGAAATGATAGTGATGCCTCGTGGCATGCCAGCACGATGACATGAGATGGAAAGTAACTTGTAGGCTGCGTTTGAATTTCAGAACAAGTGAAGTTGTGAATACCAGGGGTGTGCAAGCGTGGGTTAAGCGGGAGCAATGATATGTTTACGGATCATAACCAGATGATGAGTATGGAGCGCATATACAATACAAGCAAGACATAGAGTTATAGTATAGAAGTGGACAAAGGATAAAAGACGTTTGTAAAGATAAAGAAGCTATCAGCTGGAAAGGATGGATGGATCATGACGTCGGTGGACTGTCTCATGGGGTACATCAAGTTTTGTGTAGGGAGATCAACATGGAGATGGCCGAGTCTTTTCCGTCGATCTGAATTTTTTTTGTGTGGATAGGGGTGTGATGAGGAGAAGTGGACGAGGAGGGCACGGAAAAGGACGAGGTAAACTGGGAGAGAGAGATGGGATGAGATGGGATGAGATGGAGGGGAGAAAGAGGAGGGGAGGGTGGGATGTGAGAGTGACGAGAGAATGACGGATTTATGTGGCAGGCACGACGTCATCAACAGGGCCAAACAGAGAAGATGTAATAAGAAAGCTACGTCAGCAGTCGTCATCTTTTTTGACCCCCCATCGTCATGTCCACAAAGAGCAAATCACCGTCACCCAGAACCACAAGACGCAAGGACTTTGACAAAGAGCCTAATCCCTTTGAACAGTCCTTCAGTGCAAAACCAGATCCTGACCGCCCTCCCTCCCGCTCCTCCTCTCCTCGGCCCGTACTCCCGCCCCTGTCCTCCATCTCTGACCCAAACACCTATGGCTGGTCAAACTACAACAACACTCTTCGCACGGGGCCTCTCTCCCCAGCAATGCTCACTGCCCCCCAGCAGAGCCAGGACTCCCTTCAGTTCGATCCCAATGGATTCAGAACTGGTCTCACTCCTCGCACTGGCCTGACTCCTCGTACAGGCCTCACTCCCCTCGTCGGCGCTTTCCCTCCCTCTCCAAACACTGCCGCTTTTATGGCCATTATGAACAACTCTAACCAACCCTCAAATCCCACAATCACCCTCAATCCCATATCATCCACCCCGCCCTATACCGAATCTGCCCAAAACCCTTCAAATCAGCCATATATTTCTGCAAACAACGCCGCTGCCACCGCTGCCAATGGTCTTTTCTTGCTCTCTCAAGCACATCAGGAGCTCGAAAAGCGCCAACAGGATGCTCAGCGCCAGGCTACTGCTCCCGTCCCCAACGGCCGTCGCGGCACAAAACGCGGTCAAGACGCACCCCCTGCCAACCAAACCAACGGCTCGCGTGCTTCTGCAAAGCGCGGCCGCAACACTCGTCGTCGATCAATGTCGAATGACGACGACCTTGATGAACCAGAGGACGACGAAGACATTGATGACGACGACGACGGCGCACCAGGCGATGCCCGTAACAGGCGTGGCTCAAATGCAAAAAAGCCAGAAACCGAAGAAGAAAAACGAAGAAACTTTTTGGAACGCAATCGTCAGGGTACGTCTTCCCCTATGTACACACATACACACTAACTACATTCATACCTACCTCTAGCCGCACTCAAATGCCGCCAGCGCAAAAAAGCATGGCTCGCGCAGCTCCAAGCAAAAGTCGAGTACCTCACCAACGAGAACGAGCGCCTCACGTCGGCGCTTGTGTCCTCCAGAGAGGAAATCTCGCGCCTCTCGGCCCTCGTCGGCGGCGGTGCCCTCGTTGGCGCGTCGGGCTCCGGCGTCCCAGGCAACGGCGGCCCGCCCGTCGCGATGAACGTGAGCCTCGGCCCTGCGAACGGGAAGAGCGCGCGAGGCGGGTATGGGTATTGAGCCAGAGCACTCGGTGTGATATCATTATGATGCGATGCGGTGCGATGGATGAGATGGGATGATGAGATGTGATGTGCGATGGGGGTTGACGTGATGGTGATGGGGGCGTTTTTGCGTGGCACATGGCAGTGGCAGTGGCACCGGGCAGGTAGGCAGGAGGCTCTGCGCCGCGCGAAGAGGTGGTTGGTTGGTTGGTTGGTTGGTGGGGAAGAATATCAATCAAAAAATGAAGCTGCGCTGGGAGGGACTAACTGCGGACGACCCATGCAGGTTGCATAGGGTCTCCTAGTGGCCGCCCACGGCATTCATACATGCAAAGCACAGCAGCGGCTGCGCGTGCGCTTCCTTATGGCAGGCCTTGCGCGTCGTCGTCGTCGTCGTCGTGCTTTCGGATTCTTTCTAAATTATTTACATACGCGCGTGATACGATATGATTGGGGTGTATCTGGTATACTACTTGTGTGCGCTGCCATGCCATGTGTCGGTGTGCATGCGCTGTTTTTGTGTTTTTGTGTTTTTCTTGGAGGTGGGCTTGGTTGGCAGGTGCGGGTGGGAGTGGGAGTGGGACGGGAGGTGTCACGCATTGACTTGTTCGAATTTCTAGTATTTTTTTGTTGTTCTTGTTGTGACGATTATCTAGCTACTTACAGAGATACATACATACATGACTACTCCTACTTCTCATCAGGGCTGATCAGAGCTGACGAATTTTTCTCTCTCTCCGACCCTCCCTCTAAACTCTTTGTCTGTGGAATCAATGAGTCCTATCCTACAACGTAATAATATCCAAGCCAACCTTGGAACAGAATTGTATCGATCGCTGTGGTCGTGGGCAACCTTTGGTGGTTCGAGTCGATTGAAAAACTGAAACGTCTGCGCCACTCGTTTTTTAATGCTTAGACGTCACGATGCAGACAGACCTTTCGTGGTTCAAGTCGATTGAAAAACTGAAACGTCTGCGCCACTCGTTTTTAATGCTTAGACGTTACGGTGCAGACAGCATTTGAGCTGCGCCACAGCTCCCCGGAGAAGACAAAGTTTGGCTCCGTTCATTGATGGTTATTACTGCCAGACGTTCCATATAGTGAGTTTAGAGGCGGAATCAGGTCTTTGTGGGTGCAACTTGGGTGCAGGTGCTGGGGAGGTGTGACCGTAGTGTAGGGAGATGGGCCACTACGTATACTACTACTGTCAGCGTGGCCGAGGCGTACGGAACATTGATAATATGGCAAGTGTACTGGCCGCTAAGTTAATTTAATGTCCATGTCGCAATTCGGTGCCTTCATTTCATTGAAAACTGGGAATTACGGCGCCGTCAGCTCCAGTCCGGAGTCAGGGCACACCGTTACTTGGACAAAGATAAGCAGATCACGTCTTTTGGCACAATGTAATATGGTTCCAAAGCCCAAGGCGTTCGGAGACTTAGAATCTTGAATGTCATTAGTGGTGTCTTGTTGTAGAGGTGAGCGGATTGACAAAAGCAGGACTCACGGAATCCGCAGTCCAAAGCATAAACAACTTGAATGGGATCTAATGATGTTATATATAGAGAGAAATAAAATGCACGCTACAAGGTTGTTCCAGCGATAACGACATACTAAGTACTATCCTATATCATTATGCCAGATCTCAGTTAACTTAAGTTGAATGGGTACACACGACCATGTAAACCACAGGATCCACTATTAGTAAGCCGGCGCTGCCGTATACACTATGCTGACATAGAAAGCAGCTACTTGGACTAAACTGGTTAGCTCGCGCGTCTAGATCTGCCACTGGTCGACCTTGAAAGTTTAGATATCCAGGGTCGCCCGTTGCCACTGGGGGCGTCGACACCTCGTAACACTCAGGTAACAATCATATTGTCCGGTATAGTGGCGCTAGCAGTTACCAGAACGTTTGTTGTGTGCCAGCCAATAGCTGTTCATGATAACAAGCTTCCTCAATAGGCAATTTTTTGAAAAGACCACTAGGATGAAGACGATTTTGAATCATTCGAAGGGATCAAGGCAGTTAAGGGAACGCTTCGTGTAAGTATTTGACATGCCAGTGCCATGCGTACGTTCAACTACTGGTAGAACTTGAAATGGTACCCAAGAAAGAGTACACTCCTGCATTGTCACAATCGCCCATAGTCAAAGTGTCCCCGCTATTCGTCCCTACAATGCACTGGCCAGAAGCGGGGTTCTCAATAGTGCATTTATCAGGGCCATCCTCAGAGCAGGTATCACAGGTAATGCTGAACTGTTGCGTACTATAGAATATATGTTGGAGACCGGAGTAATCGAGTATGAAGAGAGACTCACGCAATGGATATGAGTGGTGCGAGTTCGAAAGAAAGGGCGCCATCCTCGCCAGCAGTAAGCGCGAGGCTAGTGGTAGTGCGGAAGGCCGGTCTAGTAATGCAAAAGTGAGTTGACGGGCGATGAATAGACTGAACGAATTGAAAATCATAGGAGCCCGGCGCCGCTTACATTATGGTGTACAACCCATTGCTCTGAGTCAAGATCGAGAACTCAGCTTGGCTAAACGCGTCGTTGACGGATTGCGTCTGCAGTGTTATCTGTGCTCCGAGCGAGTACGACGTGGGTGTCCACGCGTAGACGCCAATGTCAGTAATAGGCGGTCGCACGTAGATAGTCTGATCAGCTGAAAAGCTGGGGCTGCAGGTTCTAGGAACTAGAGTTGGCGACGCCGAGGCTGAAGAGGCGAAGGCAAAGAGCAGGGCGGAAACAGCGACGATGGCGGTGGAAAGCATGGTGATTCAACGCGAGCGGCTGACGGTAGGTAGACGACTTGGGACGTGAATCCTTGGTCGTGATGAGGTAGATGTGGTAGACCGTTGTCAGGTTTTATACCTGTAGAAGTTTGTGGGCTTTAGGAGGTGCCGGGTCCAAGAACGTCTTGCCAAAGTGCGAATGAAACGTTCCGGGAAAGTCGCAAGCACCGACATACTCCTAGATCTCCTAAATAAAAAAGATATCCACGGAGAAAAGGTGACCTCTCAGGAACATTTTCTCAGAGGAAAATGGGGCGTCTTTACTTACGAAAAGCCAGAAGACGCATCAGTGACTTGCATGCATGAACACTTACAAAAGTTATAACTATTTTTAGCACTTAGAATACCCGGCGTTCGTCTCTGCGCCCTTCCCATTTCTTGGATAACATGAGCGGCAGTGCGACGCTAAAGACTTCCCATGACTTGAGAAGGTATCGAAAGGCCAAGAGCTTTGTCAAATGAACCTGAGTGCCTGGAAAGTGTTATCGGAACAGTGTCAACTGAGAGTAAGATAGTTCACACTGCCATTAACCAGTTGGCACATGTCCCCCTGACAAATGTTCATTCTGCTCGTAGAACATCTGTTGTGCCTCCGAGAAATATTTTTGAGTCATTGCAGAGTGTAAGTTGTAACAATGCCTCCATGTTGGGTCGGGCCGTCTGTCCGAATCAAAGCAAGCCATGTTCAAGTACTAGAGCTCCTGGCAGGCTAGCAGGGCAGAATGATATTCAGCTTTTGATCCAGATGTCATTCGCTGACGTATTTTTCTTGAAAGGTTCTAAGCCCTGGGTTTTCGAGGATGAACATTTTGGAGGTAGGTGAACCATGCCTGATAACGCATAAAGCTCCATAAAGTCGAAGGTCCGTTATCAATGTGATGTCCTCATGACGTCGCCTATTCACTATTAAATGGTAGGGTGGCAGCATTGAGTAAATTCCATAAACCTGGCTGGTGATTGGTAATTTGGTCGAAAGACTCGAAACTGGGTCGGAACGCAGAGTTTCAAGAAAATTTCTGTGCGTGCATTGATGGCTAAGTATGCTCTAAAACCTCATGGCAAGGCTGGAGGCACGGTTTCAGAGGGGTCATGCGTAAAGTTAGTGGCTTACCTAGTGCAGGAGAACTACGAAGCATTTCAGTCCAACAACCAAAGAGACGTCCCTCGATTGAGGAAGAGACATGAAAGTTTGGGTCATGGTAGATTAACCAAGAGAAGACAATTAAAATCATTATGGAGCTTGTCTACCAAGCGCGTGAACAAGTGAACTCTGGATTCTCAATCAAAAAATGACCCTTGCGAGCTCAATTACCTAAGTTGGAAACCTTTGCCATTCTTCTCCCTTTGTCCAATTTCCAAGTTGTCCGAGTCGCCAGGGGAAATGTCAGAACCTTCCACCAGAAGACCTCGTCCAACATTAATATGGCCCCGAGAGCTCTTGGTCGAAGCGGGTCGTCACGGTATTGAGGGTTGGACTGACTAGCATGGCAGCCATAATACAGTAAGATCCAGTATATATGTCTGTTACGCTTTCCGAACGACTAGTCCTAGTCAGCAGTTTACTGGAAGTCGCAGCGTCAGTCATCCACATCGCGACTCCGCACCCTCCATTCATCGTTAAGGAAGAAGACTTCCCGGAGAGCTATGATTCGATCCTTTGGTGGTCTGATAGTCCTTTCTTAGTCCGCTATATATATTTTTGGGCCCGCGCTTGGCAATCTTTTCAGGATATTTTGTAAGTATAGACAGTCCTGACCGTGTATGCCATAACCGATCCTGGCGGTCGAAGAAGCCTCCAGGTGGTTTTCTTTGTTACTGAAGTTCGCGCTTCTATTGCTACCTGGGACGATATACGCGATGTCTCTGCAATTGACAGCCATAATTGTCTGAATCTCATCCACGTTGTTTTGCTTCCACGATCGCCTTTGCAATCCGACGCTATTTTTTATCCGGAAAGCTAGGATACAAGGAGCCTTTGTGTATTACGTTAATTAAAGCGCTACATACAGCAAGCCCTGTACGAGAAGACCCTGCACATATCATGACCAGTGGCCTCAGGACTTAAAATCAAGGTTTGCAAAATTATCATATCTACGCGTCTACAATCATCCTCCTATAGGACTGTGTGTACCTAGGTTCTGTATACTCTATAATCTAGTCCGGGAGTCCCGCTCCATCGTTCGCATTCGTCGCCACCTTGGAACAAAGTATGTATAAGCACAGCCCCCGAAAACCTTTCAGGGCCAGATACATCTCTTTGGAGACTACTGTCCACACGGGTCTGTTACAGGAGTCCTATAATGGACTAGGAGATTCGATCTGAGCTAGACAGCACCAACGACATGTGCATCAATGGGGATTGAACGTGCTAGAATGGATTGCCTATATACAATGGCAAGGTTGAGTCGACAACTTAACTAACTTCTAGTCATTGAGCTTTCTATCCTTCCTACACCTTTTGCATTCGATGACAACGGAATTATTGTCGGTTCGTGCCGTCATTACTTCGAAATGTTTCTTACAAACGGATTCTCCTAGGTAACAACCTTTGGGTTGGCCTATATCTGCCTCGGGGGGTTTGTCGTTGTGGTGTGTTCGTTCTAAATCCTGATGTTACTCGCCGTGTTCACACCTCCATGATTTGTTATAAGTTCTCTATGGTTATGAGTCTTGTGAGGGATAGGGTAAGTCCACCACAGTGAACGAGAATTCCACCTGGAATACTCTCTCTAGTTTTACATCAACGAGGTTGTCTTCGGGACCGCGTTCGGCATACTTATGGGACCGTATGTTACGGCCATATTTAACCCACGATCTTGGGACGGAGATGTCGTCCTTGTTACCCGCGAGATAATGCGCCTCGTTCTGGCCACTGGTCTCTTCGCTATTGGCGTCGAACTTCCGAAGTCTTATATGGCAAAGCACGCAAAGAGCCTCATCGTCATGGTAGTTCCCACCATGGCCATTGGTTGGATTATCGTTGCTGGTAAGTCGCGTTTTCTCCGTCTACCACACCATTGATCCATACTTCGGACACTCAGGGACGCTGTATGGACTGTTCCCGAAATTGACTTTCTTTTCTTGCCTTGCCATTGCTGCGTGCCTCACACCTACAGACCCCATTATATGTGCTGCTATCGTAGGTTAGCCTTGCACACGGTCAACCGCCCACTTTTTTCTAACTTCGCCTTCCAAGGGGGACGCTACGCGAAGAAACATGTTCCTGTGGAGCTGAGACGAATATTAGCCGCAGAATCCGCGGCCAATGATGGGCTTGCATATCCTTTCTTAACGATATCTCTTTATCTTACCCTTGATCGCACCAGAGAAGAGGCCATTACTCACTGGGTCCTCATCGGATGCCTCTGTAAGTCTCGTCATCTCCGAAAATTTATACATGTTTTAATAATCTTTTCAGACCAGGTGACCATGGGCACTTTAATTGGCGCCATTCTGGGACTCATCTTCTCGAACTTGATGAAATTTTCTTATCGACATGGATTCCTCGATCGTGAATCCTACATCACCCAATATCTTGCGTTCTCGATCTTCACTGCAGGATTCGTGAGTACGATTGGGAGTGATGATCTGCTAGCGGCGTTTGCTGCAGGAAAGTTTGATTATGTCAACACTTGTCCAAGTATTTTGTCTGACGAATTTTTATCGTTTCGCAGGTAGCGCAATATCCTGGGATGGAGAGTTCAACGACCATACAGAAGGCGAATCGTTTGCCTCAGTGATGGACTTCGTCTTCAATTGCGCTTGCTTCATATATATTGGCGCTTGGCTTCCATTTGGCTCCTTTAATAATCCTGCACTCGGTATTTCCCCGTGGCGCCTGGTTGTTCTAGTGATTGTTATTCTCTCCTTTCGACGTATCCCCGCTCTACTCGTACTCTATAAATGGATCCCGGAAATTGCAAGTTGGCGTGAAGCCGTGTTTTCTGGACATTATGGTACGCGGTTTTACAGTAATTCATGTCGTGTCTTCATTTTGAGCAACGTTCCTAGGTCCTGTAAGCGAGATGATATATGCGATCCTTCTTACGTCTTACTGAATTTGCAGATGGGTGTCGGTGCAATTTTCATCTCTTCATTAGCTTTGAGCAAGTTACCTGCCCCTCATAATCCGCCGCAAACCCAGCAGGAATTGTTAGCGATTACTCTTGAGGCAATCATTGGCTTTATTGTCTTCTGCTCAATTTTCATCCGTAAGTTGAATTAATACCATAGAGTTAACTTTATAACGCCATCTTTTCATAGACGGTCTCTCTATCCCCCTCTTTTCTTTCATTAAGAGAAAAGTCAGCCCGGTGGTGTTCAGGAAAGGCTCTGATCCACCAGTTCTGGGAGATAAAGTAGATGCCTCAGTTCCGCCTGGAAGTGACTTGTCTTCAAGTTCTGCCACATTGCCTAGTCCGCGTGCACTAGAAGATCAACCAATGGCCGAATCAGTTTCACTTGCTGATCATGAAACTATCAACGTCGCCCATGCAGAATAACATACGATGACGGGTGACGGTTGTTATGATATGTCCGTTTGTTCCATGGTCTTGGTGATTGCTGTTCAGCAAGTCCTTGTATCATTGTATTCTGTACTCTATCCAGATTTGTATTTCAGGGCGCATGGACGCCGGTATGCTCAAATAAAATGCTGTGCGTTACTATATTTCAGAGCAGCGAAGTGGACGTGTGTGCTTAAGGGGAGGAGGTATAAGAAGGTATATTGATAATTATATGCTGGGCAATCCATGTGCACGTCTGAACGGAACTCCTACAATGACGTCTTGACTGGATGCGACAAAGCTGCGTCTGATTCTGACTTTTTGCCCGCAATTAGTGCTTCACCAGCACGCGTCGTCCCTTCTTTTGTATCCTTGATCAACTTGCTGAACTCCCTGAACTTCGGATGTTTCGCATCGTTTATAAGTTGGAAGCCAATGCTCTCTGACGTCGAGACAAATGCGCCCTCCTGCGCTAAGCGCTGTAGGACGATTGGAACCTCCCATGGGTTGTGTGAGGCGAGGCAATCAGCGATGACGTAGGGAGTGTAGGGTTCAGGGCTGAAAGTAGGTCGTAAGAGGGAAATTGCAGTTTGAAGAACACATATGTGGGCCTTGAATATACACTTTCGTAAGCCTCTGCTGCAACGAACAATTGCACTCGGTATACGCACTTCTATTCCGAAGAGGATGACATTTTTGATGTGGGGACGTGCGAGAAGGAGGGTTTGGACCTCAGATGTCACCATGGAGAATGTGGTCTTGTCAAATGTACCTAGGTGGAGATTACCAAGATGTTGGAAATCAATTCCAGGATCGAGAGGTCCCAAAGCTACTAGCAGTCAATGGCGTCTATTGAAGTGAAGGACATAACTCACCCCTGGCAGCTTGAGTGCAGCTAACGACCTCACATCCAACGATCTATAGAATTGTGATTTTAATGAGATCTACTCGGTGAAATAAATCAGTGTACATTTGCAAGTTTGAGGAGTTTGTTGGCTGTGAAGACAAGATGCTCGAATCCCAAGATAGACGATCCTATCAATCCAAAAGTCGAGTTATGAAGGTCCCAAGAACATGCAACGAGAAATCTCACGGAATACACCTTGAAGATCACATAGGAAGAAGATCGTATTAGCAGGTGTCGGAACTGGCATGATGGACGATGGAAAGAAACAATCAACTCCCAATTATTTATGTCATTTAGGCAACATTTGAAGAGGACTCTTGATTTCCGTCACGGATTTTTGGACTCCAGAGCCACATAAACAACCGTGACATGAAAAACTTCGCGATGGATGCAGATGGTTAATTACTCGATTTATTGCGAATAAACTGTCTACTGGATGTGATATTGAGATGATACAAATCACCGATATACTTGCGCGGACCTCCCAAGGAGTAGTATCTCTCCGGCTTCTGTCGTGGCTTCTTTCGTCTCTTTGACGAACTTGCTGAAAGGTTTAAACAGAGGGTTTGCAGACGTTCCGACAAGCTGAAAGCTCAGACTTTCGCTGGTCGTGACTATAGCTCCTTCTTGACGGAGACGATCGAAAAGGATAGGCAGTTCGAACGTTGCTGAAGAAGAAACGCCATCGGCGATGATGTAGGGCGTGTACTTCTTGGGCAACGCCAGCAAAGATAAGGTTGTTTGAAGAACGCATATTTGGCCCTGCGAACGCCGCTAAAGTCACAAAGTATTCTTCTTACAGTGTCCAGGAAACGTACCTCTATACCAAAAATGACGATATTTTCAATGCGTGGACGCGCTTCAAGTATAGCTTTGACCTCATCCGTGACCATGGAGAACAGAGTTTTGTCGATTACGGGTAGTTTAAGTGGCCCAAGCGAGTCAAGGTCCACACCAGGATCGACGTCGCCGAACACTGAACATGCTAGGTGGTGATTCATGACAAAGATGGCGGTATCAATGCATACCTTTGGCATATTGTGTCGTAGAGACGAGTTCAATTCCCAAGATCTACGTTGCCATTAAGTATCACCAGACGTCATGCAAGCGAAATGCCACGAGCCTTGGCAAGCTTGATCATCTTATTGGCTGTATTGACTACCTGATCATAACCGTATATGCTGGAGCCTAATAGAAGCCGTTAGATTTACGCGTATCGAACGTGTTTCTAGGTGAAAACTCACGAAAACCGCTTTGAAGGTCGCAACAGAAGAAAATTGTGGATTCTGGAAGGGGGGTCGGCATGGATTTGGATGTGCTACATGGCGAGAAGAGTAGTCCATGATATGAAGAACCGGGAAACTTGTGGGACTCGGAGAATTGGAGATCAGGGTCGCTTGACAATTTGGTCAGTTGGTGGCTGGATTGAGTAAGCACGTGCCGTTGGTTTCTCTGTTCCCGCCATCGCTGTCGCCTTTGCCCTCAGCGACCAGCCCAGCTTCTTCTGCTCTGTGACTCCTCTTACGCTCACTCGCCACTCTCTGGCACTTCCTTTCCTTTTAATTTACTCCCACCAGGATCAACCTTTCGTTTTTGCATCATTATAACTCGAAAAAGTCACATCATGGAACACGGAACTATCATCGACCACTCAAGGGATGAACTTGCTGCCAAGAACAGGGTATTTCAAGTTTTTTTTTTTTTCAGCGCATTTAATGAATCATTAACCGTTTTCATAGTTCGAATCGTTCAAGCTTGGCAAAGGACTTCCCTCAAATGTGGCTCACAAGAGGCATTCACACCACCGCTCACATTCTCGCAATAATTCTTCCATTTCTTCTTTACCTTTTTCCATTTCCACAAAGTCTATGAACGCTGCTGAGACGTCTCCTCCGACCAACCCAACACCATCTTCGAAGCGCAATTCCCATCACAAGCGCCGCTCATCTGTTTCAACTCGCATCGAATCTGCCGAAATGATGGGCGTCTCCATCCCAGACCTGCCGCATTCCACCTCCGAGGATAATATCAATTTGGGCGACAAGGATTCTATTCGCCGTCGAGCACTTTGGGCCTTAGAGGGAAAGCCAGATATGGCATTCTCAAAGGTCGAGATACCCGAACTGTCAACGCCTGTCATGGAGAAAATGATGTTTGACCTTGGTTAGTTATTTCAATTTCCTGTATTGTGAGAGGTTAACTTGACGCAAAGAAATAGCAACAACAAAGTCTGCTCCGCAGCACCCTGTTCCGTCGTATGGGCCCAGCATCAACACACTGCTAGCAAATAAGCGTGACTCGTTCAAACTTCTTGGGCCGTCCTCATCATCCAAGGACCAGCTGCATACTCTGGTGGAGGAGGAAGAGGAGGAAGAGGAGGAGGAAGAAAATTTGAAGACCCACGATTCTGAACCTAGTGCCAAGGGAGATGCACCTCCTACTCCGATGACCCCTGCGTTTAATGTTCCGAAAGTTGCACCTGCGCGCCCTCGTCCTGCGACATTGCACCTTCGACCGCTGTCGTTAACACCAGATAATCTCGTTAGTGCTACCAATGGACTACCCACCCCCTCCCTCACACCAAGTCCTCGCCCCGTCCTCAAGGCTCTTGCTCTTGTTCCATCCGGTGACGAGTCCACAAATGTGACAGCTACTCGCTCTTCTGTTTCCTCGTCTTCTGTTTCCCACCGTCCGCCATTGACCCTAAACTTGACGTCCGACAATTCTGGTTCCGCTTTCGAGGGCAGCCGTCGCAGCAGTATCTCGTACAAATCTTCTGCTAGTGGTGAAACAGCTGTTGCAAGCCACGGGCTCCCCACACCAGACACAGCAACTTATCCGTCTTTTGATCGTCGGTACTCTATGGCGATTCCTGATGCGTTGCGCCGAAGAAGCAGCGGCTCAAGCAGTTCTGCTAGCATCGATGACGATGCCTTCTCCGGTCATTCCAGGCCTCTCAGCGCAAGTGAACAGCACTTCTTATTCAAGTCACACAATGCACTTTTGGCACGCATCACTGATCTGGAGCGTGCTCTTTCTGTGAAGAGGATGTCTTCAGGCGGCATCTCGACAGGCAGCTCCAGGCCTGCATCCGTGGTTTCAGCATGCTCAAGTGACTACGGAAGTAATGCGGAGCCCAGCGACGAGATGCTACGTCTTGTTGCTGACCTGAAAACAGAGAGGGATGAACTCAAACGGGATGTTGATGGCTGGAGGAATCGTGTTGCTGACATGGAGAAGCAACTCAACGTCGTGACCGGAAGAGTTGAAAGTGAGAGACGGGAAGCATGGGTTGCACGTTCTATGACTGGTCTGCTGGAGGTTGAGAAGGGAACGCTTGAACGCAAACTTGCCGACGTTGAGAAAACTGTTATCGATCTCGAAGAGGACAAGAAAGCGCTCGAAGTGGAAAACGCCCATTTCAAAGAACAGCTTGCTTCTCTAGAAGGTGAACTACAGCGTGTCAAAAAGGAGTTGGAAGTGGAGAGACAATCCATGCGGAAAGCATCTACCGATGTTCAACAGGAAGTGCTTCAAGCTACTACTCATACTTCAGAGTCCCACCCACGACTTATCGCTGCGAAGCGAGTGACCTCAGTTGATTCCGATGTTACGCAAGTCGAGGATTGTGTTGATTTGAACCCCAACTTCAGCTTTTCACTCAAGTCAGTTGTTGAGGATGAAGAGGATGAAGAGGACAATGGTCTTGCACATTATGAGGACGAGGACGAGGATGATGAGGACATCAACTTCCAATCTTCGTCGTCGTTCGGTTCTGAGGCCGACTTCCATGCGTCTGTGGCTCATGTTCAGCAAGATGTCCCCGTGTCTGTCACTCCACGCTCCGAATCGCCTCCCGTCATTCATGCACCTCGTCCTACGCACGCCAACAGATCATCAATCTCCAAGAGTTGGACGTTCCCAATGGGTGCTCAGGTTCTGAAGCAAACATCAGAGGAAGAACCTGAAGTGGATCGTTTCTTCGGATGCCTTGCTGATGACGACAACGACGGGGATTCGGTGCTCAACTCCCCGTCTGCTTATTCATATGAAAAAAGCAAGGGGCTGTTCGCTAGTGGATTTAAATATGGAGCTGATGATGAGGATGCGCCATTTTTCTTCCCTCTTGGCGCTGGAACGGAGGCTGAATCACCTAAAACCCTCGATGTCGTCCACGAAATGGTGGAAGAGGAGGAGGAAGTTAAGGGTGTTGAAGATGAAGACATGTTTGGAGAAGCTGGAGGCATCCAGATTACATTCACACCGCCAGATGCCGATGACGGCGAAAGCTTTGATTCTCAGCGTTCGCCGTCACCCTCGCCCACCAAACCTCCAATCCCTATAATCAACTTCTTTGATTTTGATCAGGAGGAGACGGCTCCCTTCAACTTTGGCAGACCATTATCTTCAGCGCAGGATGAACAATTCAAAGATCCTCCTGCATCGCCTCCTCCCTCTTCTTCTAAACCATTCGACTTTAGACAACCTGTGGCCGCTCCAGTTGTCAGACGATATGACTTTCCGATCACACTTCCCTCATCTCTTCAACGTCCTACGTCGCCGCAAATATCTTCTTCTCCGTCCTCCATTCCTCGTCCCAAGCTTTCAAGGGCCTTTTCTTCGAATGATTCGACTGTCTCCACCCCTTCAAAGCTGAACCAGCCTCGCACTGTTTCAAATCCCGTTGATCTATCTCATTCGTACGCGACACCTCCCAGCAGACGAGGCAGCAATATGCCTTCCTTCATTCCACAAGCGGTCTCATCTCCTTCTCCTTTGCGAAGTGCATCTGCGGGTTCTAAGCCCAAATCCATCATTGCCGCGCCGACCTCTGTTCATTCATCGCAGCGGAAGCCGCTAGCACTTTCCAACTCTGTTGGCAAAAGCCAGAATAGTTCCTCAAATCCTGCACATGGTTCGACCTTTGTCCCTCAAATTCCTGTCATTCGTACGTATACTGATCCTTTCTCTGCCCTTTAGCCAATTCCGTCATGAACGCGCGTTCTCTTAGATCCTCTGACCTCCATACGTCGTGCTTCACTGGCGGCGAGTTCTCGGAGATGAACATCGACTTGTCAGACCATTTCAGCATTGATACCTCCAATATATCCATACCTACTACCGCTACTACCCTTTTGCAAACATACCCTTCCATTTCTGAAGACTTCAACTCTTCCATTATTCCCTCGCATTCACCCATACCTCCTCCGGCGCAAGCGCCTTTATCGTCGTTCTCTTCGATTATGACGTCGCCACTTTCTGCTCGGCTATCGTTTCAGTCGTTTACGAACTTCATTCCTCTGTCTTGGTCGCAACGCAGCATTACACCGACAGTGCCAGCTACTGATGCTGTCGAAGGTGTCAAAAAGGTTGACAGTGTTCAAGCTCAGCCTGTCGACCCTGCTCCAACCTCCTTGAAACGAGGCTTTGTATCGAAGGAAAAGCAATTAGAGAGACTCCGGTGCCGTTTGGAGCGAGAGAATCCGACGAAAGTTAGGAATTCTGTCTCCACCCTTTGCAAGAAGTGCGACGACGACGACGATTTTGTCCTTTAATGGCAAGTGTCTTTGACTTTGACTTTGACTTTCTGCTCACGTCCGTTTGTGCCTTTTAGATATCCCCGCACCCGCACCTGGCTGCTCTCTATGATTTTGCTTTTTATCCCTCTTGACACGTGTTGCGATGTTGCATTTACGACCATGCCCAGCCCAGCTAACATTATGCTTTACGCCTACTATTTATGCTTATAGCTATGCACTCTTGAAATGCGCAGAACTCTTTGTTTCCCCAGTTTACCTCGGCTTGTCATTATTTCGGCTTGCTCACTCGCATTTCCCCCTCACATATTCGTTCCGCTTTGCATTCAAAGGCTTCTGTGTACATTTGACAATCTATCCTTATCTGAGAGGCTCGAAGCCGGACCAGCTGTTATGTATTGTGCACGAGTTCAATGGTCAATGTCTATATATGTATCGACTTTTTCTTGCTACAGTATTGGAAACTTTAATGAGAGACAAGTGAATGGTGGCTCCGGAATTGTCCGTAAAGCGTGGGAATGTTCAGTTATTGGAAAAGGCGGGACAACTAACCTCCTCCGCCCTCAAACATATTCTAAACGCCATGGCTCACCCTCCCCGCCCTATTCGCTCCGGCTTCATGAAGCACTGGTTCGCCATTGAAGTGTGTATATTTTCTCTCTTTTTTTTGCCATATCACTGAATTTCTGACTGTATAGGCTATCCCGATGTAAGGATTGTAGTGAGGCCTAGAAATATTGGATCTAAACCTTTCACAGTTATGCTATCATCGGCGGTATTGTCTGCGGTGCTACCTGGTACACGTATCGCTTGGCTATGGGTCCTACTGGTGAGTCCGACTTGCCCATAACGTTCAGACTGGATTTACATTTCCTCCTTTACAGTTGTCTGGACCAAGAGCAACCCCACCCCCTGGAACACTGTCGAGCCTGGACAGACCACGAAGATGATGACCGTGAACCAGAAGTTTGATAAGAGGTCCGTCGCATTCAAAAACTTGTTGCTTGCATGAGTTGCTGATGGCAATATTTGTATCTAGCTGGACGCGAGACAAGCTATAGATCAAAATATCCTTTCTCTTAATTGCTTTGTATCCCTTCGTGAATATTATAACTTTACCGCATTGCCAACTCGAATATCGGAAGTACATCTCACCTTGCTGGGAGGGCTGTTACGCTCTGTTTGGCTCGACTGACAAGTCCGACATCAAACTTGCATGATCGCTATTTTCTGATAAAGACATCGAAGTTCGACGATGGCAACAACTACGGAGGATGTACCTGTGCCGGGTACCGCTTTGGTTAGTCAGTGTTCACCACAGGCCCGTTCTGCTCAAACTCGATCCTTCAGGCCATCCTTGGAGGGCCGTTGAAATTGCCAGCCATCGTGTTTGGGGCTGGAACCTTTGGAAACCAGTATAACTCTGATGCTCATCTTGCAAGTGATATACCAGTCCAAACAGTGCGCCTTGCCCTTCGGTATGATTCAATGAACGCCTATTTTGTTTAGAGCGCACCATAATATTAACCATTAGGTATGGGATCCAGGCCTTTGACACCTCAGTCTATTACGGGCCTTCTGAAGTTGTATTGGGCAACGCGCTTCAGAAGGTAAAGGATGAATTTCCTCGTTCTTCATATCAGTTGGTAAGGACCCCTTTGGAACAGGATTGAAGCCCATGTGTATTCAACCTCAACTTAAACCTCTAGATGACTAAATGTGGCCGGTTTGGAAACTCGGACTTTGACTATTCGCCTTCTAGAATACGAAACAGTGTGGAAAGGAGTTTAGAACGGTTGCAGACCAGCTACCTCGATACAGTCTACCTTCACGATGTGGAGTTTGTTTGCACTCCTGTCGCACCTCGCTTAAATGGCTCCAATCTTAGCGCACTCGCTGAAGAAAGCGCCGCGTATGGACTGGCTGAGGGGGACGAGGGTAAGATTAGAGGCGAAGGGGATCAAAAGATACTCGATGCATTTGCAGAATTGCGGAAGCTCCAAGAAGAGGGTCTCGTGAAACACATAGGCATAACAGGCATGTGATTTGTATGTCCGTTTGATGTCCCACTGACGCATTTAAAAGGCTATCCTCTGCCTACGCTCCTTCGTCTGGCACTCCTTATCCTGCACACACCTCCGTTCAAACCTGTCGACGTCATCTTATCCTATTCTCATTTATCTCTGCAGAACGGAACGTTCTTGAAATATGTACCGCAGCTCCAAGAGCGAGCCAAAGTCGGTCAACTACTTGCAGCCTCGCCGTTCAGCATGGGACTATTGACCTCATCTCCTCCGCCTTGGCATCCTGCGTCATCAGATTTATTAGCGGCTGCTCGACAAGCTTCCGATGTTTGGGGTCAGGGACTCCCAAACCTTGCGCTTGGATATTCAATACGGAATACAGGTGGCCGGGACAATATACCTCTTGTGGCTGGATTTAGTACACCACAGGAAGTATATGAGTGCATTAAAGTGTGGAGAGAATTGCAGGGTGGCGAGGCGGAAGGCAGGCGGGATGCAGAGAGTGCTGTTCAGAATGTATTTGCGGAGGCTGGATATTTGGATTGGTCTTGGGCTTCGCCTCAATCGCTGTAAGCAGGGAGAGCTTGTTAAAGTGAGCTATTACTTGACTTCCTACACAGATAGATTCGAGGTAACAAGAAAACCATATCGTATAATCAGCTACTCATAAGTTTCACAATGACCGTTGTTCATCGATTCTGGCTACAGTTGGTGTAGAAAAGGGATAGATCAGTGTGCTGTTCGTATGTCATTTGGGTATAGCTGCAAGAGGATCAGCATGTCTGGAAGCGTCGAATGATTTTTGAATTATCTGCTGCGTCTGCTTCCACAATCGGTCGTGGCTGCACATTTTGTGCTGTATCGTCAAACTGACTAGATCCAAAGGCATGTGCTTCTTTATCCAACTCATCGAGGGAGAATTGCTGGATCAGCCCTACTGACATAGCTGCCTTGATTGCGTCGTGAACCCATGACCGACAATTCACGGTTGGATAATCGAATGGCACAGCGGTGAGGACAGTATCAAGGGCATCGTGAGATTCGGGAGGTATATATGTAATTTTCATCATCCCCACGAGTAAGAAGTCCTTCATGATCCCGGCCTTGGGTTCGTGCTCTGAAAACCAACCCGAGGTCCCAACGTTCCTGATGTGGTACTTGGTACCCCCGCTCGTTGAGGTCCAGTGGTGGTACAAAGCCCAATGGTAATCGACGGGTGTGGCACGCGCGTATAGGGCAACGTAAAGTGCGCCGAGTTCCAGCATTTAAAGTAAAAATGTCTTTCGCAGTCAGAGAGCGGAAAACAACGTGCCTCGGCCACTACTTAAGTTTTATATGTCAAGTGACTACACCCACAAAATCGTGCATCGGTGATTGAAATATGTGTAAGGGAAAGCTTTGGTGTTTTCTTTTTGGGGACAACAATGATCAACCATTTGAATTATTTAAAATAGGCGTTGGTGGGACTCCAGACTGAGAGAATCCTAGATGAAGAGAGCTTTGGAAGAATACCAGCAATGTCATTTGACGCTCCAGGGTAGGCAAAGTTTACTAGGCAGAGGGCTGGAAAATGACCCTTGTCGTTCAACAGCTCGTCGACATCGGTCCAGTTGGTCTTACGAAATAGTGGAGATAGGCTTGTAAGCGAAATTCGTGTGATATGATTCGTGGGCTGAATTGACTTTAAGAGACGAAGGATTTCTTTGACAGTGTGATCGCGTGGATTGCTGTCGAAGACTCTGATTTCAAGTGAAAGAAGGCTGGGTAGTTTGTTTAGGCTCAGAACGGGTTCACTTAAAAAGGGGGCTTTTAAAAGGGTGATTATTTAGTTGCTGCACCACACGCAAAACGAAACAACGAACTTACAGCCATGCAATTTAATAGTTATGGAAGTTAATGTATTGCAGGTCACGGCAAGGACGGATGCAAATGCTTTTGCCTGACGATTGTCGAATACCTGGCCATGGAAACTCTTGAGACGGGATAAAGAGAGAGCAGATGATTCATGATTGAAAGCTGACATGACCAGACTGCATTCTTCGGTGTCAGCGACCGACAGAGATTCCAGATATCCATGTTGGGCCTTGGGTTCATCGGGAAAGGAAAGCTGCCTTTGAGGTGGGTAACGATTGTAGGGGTTTAGGTAACGGTTGAGGTTTAAATGCTTCAATTGGGGGAGCATAGCAATAGTTTCAGGAGGGACGTCGATATAACGGAGACAGAGACTCTCCAAACATGGGCGTTTCATTAATTGTAGAAGAGGTGTTTTGGCAGTCATCGCTATGCCTTCCCACGTAAGATCAGGTCCCCGCTCCATGTCCAACGTGAGCTTATGAACTGCAGGCAATAAGTCGAGTAATTCTGCGAAGCTAGGCGGGACTTGACTTTGATCACAAAATACGATACGAAGGGATTCAACGAATGAGCCTATTTTTGAATTGGAGCGAATGACATCTCGTAAACGGCCGAAGGTGTGCTGGTACTCCTCTTTGACCACGATCTCAATGGATTGGAAGAGGAACTTCTGGCATAGGTCCCGAAATAAGTGGGAAACAAGGCTGCAACTTTGAAGTGTATCGGAGTGCTCTGCATGTTCATTGACGATTGCCGCAAGTAGCTCAACAGGTAATGTTTTCTGGGAAGACATCTAGCGAGGCTAGGATGGAGAAATGGAAGTTTCTGTAAGTTGGATGGTGTTAAACAGGAAGAAGCGCTTACACAAATTTAAACAAATATTATCCCTTCTCCTTCTCTCCCGTCATGGCCATTGACGGAATCATAATTTTGGACAACACTGGGTCAGTTTCTGGTCGCCAATTTGCTCTGCATTATTGGACTAAGTTAGTTATAAAGTCGGCCTATCATTCAGTCTGGTTTCCGTTCGACATCTCCATCATACCCCCTTCTACACATCGACGCCCTAAACGGTGCCCTCGCAAAGTCTTCCAGCAATGTCGACCCAGTCATCTACGTACCTCCCTACAATACGGCATCTGCTGCAGCTTGTTGCCACGTAAAATGCAGTGATATCAGAATCCTGTGTCCGGTTAGTGGTGACGGTTTGTCTTGAATATGATTTGTCCTTACAAGGCGCATCTCATCGTATATTTTGACAGTGGACCCACTATTTGCATTTGCCTTCATTCAAACTTTTATCGACATTCTAAATGAGTACTTCGGCAACGTGTCTGCTGCCACCCTGAAGGATAATTTTGACGTTGTCTATCAGGTATTCTCATCCTTTACTCGAGATGGCCAATTTTGCTGATTTTGCTCAGCTTCTGGAAGAAACTTTAGACTCTGGAGGCCATCCACTGACTACATCTTCGAATGCTCTGCGCGATATTGTCCTTCCGCCGTCACTTCTCACCAAACTCCTTAACGTAGCTGGTGCCAATATCACCTCATCTATAAACTCAGGCTCAGGCCTGGGAAGCGGACCATTCTCATCCCCAATACCATGGAGAAAGGCGGGGGTACGCTATGCAAGTAATGAGATCTATTTCGACATGGTTGAGGAGCTCAAGGCGACCGTCAATCGGTTGGTGATTTTGTTACGTGCTTGAACAGTTACTTGATGAGCTCGTTAGCCTTGGATCCCCGCTTTCAAGTACAGTATGGGGCAAGATAATGACCAATTCGAGGTTATCAGGTGCACATTTTTCTTACTCTTTGTGGCCATCGATAAACCTTACCGCTGTTTTATTAGGAACTCCCGATTGTCAGTTGTCATTTGCGAACCCGAATGTGCTCACTGAATGTGCTTTTCACCCATGTGTGAGGTGAATGGAATCCATAATTGATTATGTTACGAAGTCGTTGAAACAGCAACAGACTGAAACGTTGGAAAGACTCTAAAGTCCTATCTTTCATACCACCAGATGGTCGATTCGTATTGGCAGAATATCGGTACACTCCCACACACTCTTCTACGCCCGCTCGTTTTGTTAACACGGCAACTACACCATCTGCCTCTCCCCTGAATTTGTCACGAGACAATGTGCCGATCCCATTTACGCTCAAAACCGCCATCGAGCTTGAAGACAACGGGGGTATACAAACTTAGTCTAACACATAACTCAACTCTAACTTGTTTCGCCAGGCAGCTTCAACCTGACGCTCACGTCCCGTCTCACGACAAGGGATATCGAGAATCTAGTGGCGGAGCTACATCTAGGAGAGGGTGCGGGTGGTATTAAATGCGTTACCGCTCGGGGTGGAGCAGCAGATCGATATGGGAGAGGGGTAGAAGGGCTCGGAACGTCGTGGGCATTCGATTCGAGTAAGAAGGTTAGTGATCGTGTCATACATTGTCGCGCCCTCATTCTCCTTACACCTACCTCTTTTATTTGATCTAGATTTTGCGATGGGAAATCCCACTCGTATCACCTTCAAGTTCATGGAGTCTTCGAGGGTCTTTCACCACTTCATCGTATGCCTGCTTTTCCCCATCATGTCTTCCTTAATTCACTGGCGCCACAGAGTTCTCGCACCTCGCCCCTCTCATGCGGTACAGATTCGTTTCGAGATCCAATCCCACACGTTTTCTGCACTGAAGGTCGATCAGTTTAAATTGACGGGAGAGACCTACAAACCCTTTAAGGGTGTTAGAGGTAGATCGGTTGGAAACGTGGAATGGAGGTGGTAATGAGAATCGTTGTATGGTCATCGGGTGAAGTGCAGTACTTCCAAATCATCAATCAACATCAAAGGAGTGCCTGAACTCTAATTTCTAATTTCTGAGCAGCCACAGCACCCAATAAGAATATCTCTGATTATGGTCTCTTAAAATGCGTTCTTCTAATATTTGCTAGAGTACACATACTGCTGTATTGGAGTTGAGTTGGGTAACTACTAATTACTTAATGATGGCTGGTTGCAAAATACAAATGAAATAATGACATAAAATGTGGGAGCAGTGAACATGCATAGCAATGGTAAGAAAATGTTGTGAGCAAACAGTCTCTAGGACATGGAATGGGAGTGTGCAATAACAAATGATGAATTTAAAAATCTTCGTCGAGGACACTGAGAGAATAGGCGTCAGCATTGAATGACACGAGAAAGCATCAAACAACATACAAAGTCGATGATGCTGTGGCTGCCTCGGATGTTCCAGAGTGGTTGATACCAGCCTTGGAATAGTCCGACACACGCTTCTCGAAGAAGTTGGTCTTGCCTTGAAGTGAAATCATATCCATGAAGTCGAATGGGTTGGTCTTGTTGTAGACTTTGTCGTTGCCCAAAGCAACCAGCAGGCGGTCAGCAACAAATTCAATGTATTGGCACATCAAATCCGAGTTCATACCGATGAGTTTCACAGGGAGAGCATCTATAGCACATGATAAGTAAACGCCGTGATGGAATTATGCTGATAACATCTACATACCTGTGAGGAACTCCTGCTCGATGGCGACGGCTTGAGTGATGATAGCCTTAATGGTATCTGGGTGAGGGCGACGCTTGAGATGGCTAAAGAGCAAGCATGCAAAGTCGGTGTGCATCCCCTCGTCACGGCTAATGAGCTCATTCGAGAAAGTTAAGCCAGGCATGAGGCCGCGCTTTTTCAACCAGAAGATAGATGCGAAGGAACCGGAGAAGAAGATACCCTCAACAGCAGCGAATGCAACCAGGCGTTCACCGAAGGTGGAGTTCTTGTCGGAGATCCACCTGAGGGCCCAATCTGCCTTGCGCTTGATGCAAGGGATGGTCTCGATGGCGTCAAATAGATATTCACGTTCAGCTTGGTCTTTAATGTAGGTGTCAATGAGGAGGGAGTATGTTTCTGAATGGATGTTTTCCATCATAATCTGGAAGCCATAGAAACAACGAGCCTCAGCAGCCTGGACTTCGTTAGAGAAGCGCTCGAGAAGGTTTTCGTTGACGATACCGTCGGAAGCAGCAAAGAAGGCAAGGACGTGCGAAATGAAATGACGTTCATTGTCATTGAGACGGTTATTCCAGTCGTGAAGGTCCTTGGAGAGGTCCATCTCTTCGGCTGTCCAAAAAGAGGCCTCTGCTTTCTTGTACATTTGCCAGATCTACAGGACGGGTTAATGACCAGTCGAAGCGATTGAACAAGAATGAAAACCTCAGGGTATTGGATAGGGAAGAGAACAAAACGGCGTCGTGACTCCTTGAGTAAGGGTTCTTCACCTGTAGAAACGCTGCTTAGAAAACACATTTGGGGAGCATACATCTATGCAACGTACTCTCCGGAAGATCAATTTCGCCCACGAATTTCTTACGAAGCGACTCTAGGTCATCTTCAGAGGTAAACGCGTCTCCCTCGTCAACAATGGACTTGGGATTTTTTGATAGACGGGTATCATCGATGACAGCAGGTTTGAGAGATTGCTTTGCGGGAGAGTCAAAGCTCAAGGCGGCAAGAGACGCGGCAGCCTATGTGATGACATAGTGAGCTAATTAACGTAGACACAGGCCCAACGTGGCATACCTTCTTGCTGGGTGTAGGCTCAGGAGTGGAAGGGCGAGGAATAAAGGTAGAAGCCATGAGTGAATAAGAAATAGGAAAAAGATGTGTCGCGGGTGTGGTAGTGGTAGTGGAATGAAGAGAAATGAAGGAACGGTCAACTTTTGAAAAGACACGTGTGGTTGTGTTTGGCTCATTCAACGACGTCACAATCGCGTTACAGTCGCGTTACAGACGCGTCACTTTTTAACACGTGAGTATGTCAGATTAGATTTTGTATCCTACATCGTCTTCATTCAAAAAAAATACATTTGCGTATATCACCCTTTATCTCGTCCTAATGACACCCGCATTTATAAGTTTTTGGATCTTACCCCTCACTACTGGGTTCTTCATATGATCCTGAAGTGCTTTAGGATCACTCTGTGCCTGCTGTAGTATCTGTTGCATAACTGGGTCGTTCATGATTCCCTGAAAGATTTAAATTTTCATATCCGTTTATACATGGGTAGGGAAGAAAACTTACAGCCACTTCAGGATCGCGCATGGCGCGCTCAATTGTCTGCTCTTGTGTCTCTTCGCCACGCTGGCTAAAGAGGGCCTGCTGCACTTTGAGCTCCTGTTGTTGGATCTCTGACGTATGTTTGTGCTCCGTATCAACTTCACGCGCCTCCTGGATGGCCTCAAGTGCCTTGGTGTGCTCGCGCATCGATGCCAAAATGTTCGACTTGCGGATATAAGCCTTGACTGATTCGGCGACCGTGAGTCCCCGCGTCAAGATACGTCAGTGAAATACAACTCACCAAATTTAGGATCAGTCTTAATAGCCTCGTCGGCATCTTTGAGTGCCTCGGGCAAGGCAGCGAGTTTCATGTACGCCGCTGCGCGATTGTTAAACCCACGGGCATCGGAAGGATCGCGCTTGATGCTCTCCGTGTAGGACTTGACAGCCTCAGCAAAGTCGCCCGCCTTGAATTTGACATTGCCCTCTTCACGGGCTGTTGCGCTTTTCCCTGGGTCGATGTAGGCCTGGCGGTCGGCCTCTGTCTTGGCACGCTCGACTTCTCGCAATTTGTTGAGAATGTCCGGGGTGCGATGCTCCGTCAAGGACTTATTGAAGTACTTGATAGCGGAGACAAGATCGCCCTTCTTGGCGTAAGCTGAGCCAGCACGGCCATATGCCTTTGCGATTAGCTTGTAGTCCGCGCGGATCTAACAAGCATGTTCATAATCATGGCCAGAAACAAAGAAAGAATCACTGACCCCTCGACCTTCTTCGACAGCCTTCTCGCACGTCTCGATGGCTTTATCGTATTCACCTTGTTCGAAGTACACAGCTAGTGCTGTGTTAGCCATGGTCAGGTGCAACAGTAGACGAGCAAAACCCACCACTCAAATTCGTCAAGAAGGTCAGGTCATTGGGCCAAAGGTCCCAAGCTTTCTGGTACAGCGTCGCTGCTTCTTCGAAATTCTTTGCCTTATAGGCAACGCCTCCTGCCTCTTTCGCCGCAAGTGCCTCCTTCTTTGCCTTTGCCTCCTCATCGTCCCCTTCATTCATTTCTACATCCTCTTCTTCAGCAGCAGGGGGTGCGGGCGTCGGATCAGGCTTGGGCTTCGAAGAGGAAGGTGACGGCGACGGTGACGGTGGGGGTTGTGATTGGCTTTCAGGGTTCACACCGGGTGGAAGTTCGTCGGAACCTTCTGGGCGAGAAAAGCCTTGCATGTCAATGCCTAGGGCCACGCCGAGAACATCAATCATTCGAGGATCCTCAAGGGCACTAGAGAAATTCAGCCGAACAGATCAAGGACTAACGAGGATCATACATACGTAGTTGCGAGTTGAGGGTTTCTTTGATATGCTTGAAGCTGAAAGAATCTTGAGTGACGATCAACTGAGGGTTGGCCACGACTTACCTTTTGAACGAACAAGGGATCTGCCAAATGTTTCGATGTCTTCGGGTTGGCAGCAAGTTTGGCCAAAAGATTAGGGTCCGAGAACATCTTGCCAAAGGGGTTTCCATTTGCACCGTCAGATGCTATTCGTGGCTCTATCAGAAAAGCTGAGACGTATGGATAACCTCATATTACCTTTCGCATCCTGGACTTCCTGAAGTCCTTTACGAAGGACAGGGCTGTCTTCAACTGCCAAGCCACTTTGATAAGCAGCAATGGCTTCGTCGTATCTCCTTGCACCGTGAAGAGCAGCACCCTTACGCGCCCATCCCTTTCCCCACGAGGGGTTCAGTTTGACGGTCTAGGTTCTTGTGAATAAGGATATACATGTGATCCAGTAATCATCTCCACGTACCTCTTCCGCATCAGCAAGAGCAGCGTCATAGTCCTTCTTTCCAGCTTTTGCTGCAGACCTGTTCGAGAATAGAACATGGTTTGTAGGATCGATTGCAATAGCTTGAGTGAAAAGATCGATCGCCTTGTCGTAGTCTTTGGCGGCAAAGGCCTTGTTTCCGAGATCCTTCAGAGAATTTGCCTGCTATTCATCAGTTCTGAAGATTTAGGACGAAAAGTAGAGCAACGCACGTCAGACATTGTATGGATTCTGTCGACTCAAGTCAAGTATCTGGCAGACTTTTATTGTATTGATGATCTTTCTAGAATTTACCATCACGTTCTAAAACCTAACCCTAAATTCGCACTTGCAGGGTTGAGGCTTGGAAGTCGAACACCATATTTACAAATAATCTATTTAATCGACAGAAAATTGCATAGCTTGCTTTGTAGCAGGACCTTTAAACGGTCGATAGGTCATGGCTGTGCCAAAGGTGGAAGTCGATGGGAAGTTTGGCCATTGCAGGTGCAGGAATAAATGACATCGAATTGAAAGCAGGGTATAATGTTCTATATCGCTTCTATCCTGTGAAAGCAGCTTTGAAATCGTTGAACGTCTGTTTGCCCAAGATGCCAAAGACAACACGGGTAAAGCGGTTCTCGAATCTCGCTCCTGATGCAGTCAACAACTCCGCCCATAGCCGTCCAACGGTTACCACATTATTTTGAAAAACTCCTGTTCCAAAACTGCCAAGCACAATATGCTTCACGCCTTGTTGTTCAAAAAGGAACAATATCCGGGCCATTCTCTCCTTCATCACTCTTTCAATTTTTTCCTCTGTCGCTTGAGGGGAAGTCCTGCCCATTAAAGATTTCCGAACTATCCCTGCATTGACGGCAGGGCTTGTGACAACATCCACCTCCATAGGTGTCACCCATCCACCGTCGTCGTTGCGGAACACGAGGACTCCAGGGGAATGAATCATAGCATGCGAATAATATCCAGATTTAGAGTCGTTGTTATGGAGGGTATAAAAGTTTTGGGCTTGACTGGTCATAAGGGTGGGGTATAACGTCGAAGCTCGTGCGATTGACTCTTCCTGAGCTTGAGCACCAGTCAAGAAGCCACCGCCAGGTTTCTTGGCTGATGCAAAGTTGAGGATACCAACCTTCTCGTTGCCGGTCATAGATGCTGCAAGAAGACGAGCAGCTTGAAGTGTAGATATCTCCAAAACTGAGAATTCGGTTGCGTCAAGGGGTGTCGCAGGGGGAGGGGGCACGCCAATCCATGCGGAAAGCAGGGATGTTGGCGCGTAGTACTTGGTTCGTCGTTTCGAGTCCTCGATTTTGGAACGGAGGTCATGGGTAGTGCCTTGAAGAACTAATTGGCCAGCTTCAATAGAAGAAAGGGTGTCTTCCGCTATTTTGCGCAGTGGCGCCCGGCGACCGTTGTATTGCTTTGACCCACGAGCTGGTGATGGTTGCATTCTGTGAATAATTCTGGAAAAATGTCGTATCGTAGCTGGGTCTTCAAGATTCTGACTAGATATTGTGAATTAGTCTAGGAGTCATGCTTGTCAAGATTACTGTCATATCGCAGTGAGTCACCGCATGACCGCATGATCCCAAAACGTGACGCGTGACGGACTGACGAGCTCTCCTCCGCCAACGACTTGGACTATTGCCAACAGGAATCTGGATCAACGCCGATGGAGGCGACTTACAAGAGGGGTGACCATATGAATTTCTTTGTAAAGTGCGTTTTTGGTGCGCGAGCGATCAATGATACTTTTGAATTTGATATTGTAGTTAACGTTCGTGTACTTACTGCTTAACCCTCTAATCTTCTTACCCTGGTTGTATTTTATTACTCAAAAAAGAGCGAACACTATCATGGCTAGCGAAGATGACGGTGCAAGCAGATCCCTAGTTTTGTCAATTTCACATGATAAGATACGGTTTCAGGAAGAAATATAGCTATGGGGACTTGTATGGTTACTATGGTACGACATCTAGAGTACCTACCGTTGCCCTGGGAGGCCAAGGTCTATTTTGATTGTATCACTTACAAATCGCGTCAAGTATTCGGGGTCCTGGAA
>JABAJV010000048.1:0-49841 GCA_018854895.1 Tricholoma furcatifolium
CAACCAAGGTTCATCGTAGGCTTGCCATCTTTGATACGAAGGGCACCTTTGCCGATGGAACTCCAAGATCCTCCGTTGGGGTCGAAGGTGATACGGATGAGGGCAGCCCTATCGTTGTCGGCCTTACGCTGGAGTGTCAGATTGGCAAACCATGTCCATTCAGGAGCGACCAAATCAACGGCAGCTTGTTGATTCTTGGTACCGCCGAAATACGAATAACTAATGGTCTAGTCGGTGAAAATCCATGAGACATAAGTCTAAAAAATAATGAGGTAACGTACAGAACCATTGTCCCAAAGCAGATTGACTTTGGCTACGACGGCAAAGGGGTTCACCGCAGATTCGAGACTGCCCTGCGCCGACCGACTGTCCTTGGTTTCGGGAGCGAGACCACAAGGGCCTCGGATAGCGGAGGAGACAGACATTTCCGTCTGCTGTGTGGACTGTGTGGAAGTGATAGAAGACATCGCTGGATGATTTTAGGATTGTAGAATCAGTGCTGAGGGTGGTTGTTGGAATGTTTCGTTCAGTGCTCTACCCTTATAAGCCTTGCGGAGAGGCATCATAATTTTGTTTTCGACCGCTCAAGAGGCACAAAGGCGATAGACAGCTGCAGTGGTACCACTCGGGCAAGTGGACTTCCGGTGTGCCTTCTTCCACTTCGTTCTAGCTGATGCCAGGGAATAGAAGTGAAGACCTAGGTACTAGAGGTCTGACATCAACCCTATGTGAAGCGATGGACGTGATGCTTCTTGCTGTACGTGACGAGGCACACGTGAAACACGCGGAGTTGGTGGACCACCGATGATAGTTCCAAGCCAAGACTGTGCTATGGGACCAACAGATCTTCCAACATCTACTGGCTGCTACACCGTGCTTGTTATTGTTGGTCATCGCGTGTCCATAATATAGTCGACCTCGATTTTTTCTAACAAAGGAAGACCTTTGTGAAAAATGATCACCGAAAGCTATTTCCCCAGCGAGAATAACAGAAAGTATGGACCCTGTCAGCATTGCTGAATGTACCCCGACAGACTGCCTTGCAGGAGTTGAGTAAAACCATGCCGGCCGTCACCAGTCGGACTCGATGGACTGAACATCTTCCACCCGTCAATTCGAATGTTCCCATGCCATCTAGCTGTCCCGCTGCGGGTCGAGTCTCTTTCAGATCTGTTGTGCGTATAGTGCGCAAAAATGTATTACAGTAGAGTCGCTTGAGGAACAAACGTTGAAGTTTGGCATATCTATAACAGAGGGAATGTTATGTACACGTACCTATACATCAAAGTTTGGATCCCGATGACACCGCCGTTGTTTGACAAGAGGGCTTTCAGGTATCCTATAAACTTGAAGCATCGAGAAAAGAGGTACACAAGACGAGTTGAGCTTCGTAGCGATTGACGTGATACTTTTCGTGAGGGACACCTTGAAGAACACAGAGACGCGAAATTTCGTCGCAAAGTGTAGACAATCATTCAAAATTAGAGACTATATAACCCATGAGAACTTGTAGTCATGAAGTAGACACTTGGTGACTCGTACCATGTATGACACTGCCAATTTCCAAGCAACTCCCAATGCTAATTTGTCACGACCGAGGAGTTCACAGTCAATGAGATTCAGCGAAAACTCCCTGGTCAAGTTGTGAATGTTGGAACGTTGGCATTGAAAACAGGGCAAATGAATGCAGTGGTCTTGTTTCCCGATATTCTGGGAATAGGTACTGTGAGAGGTTGACTTTTCGAAGCTTACACCTGATCTATTGCAGATATAAATCCAAACGGTTTAGAATCTCAATAGAGTGGCGAGTCTGAGCCTCATAGAAGGACTGTACAAAGGTGCGCTTCGGTTATTGACAATTGTGCTGTGCGGACCAAACCCAGTCAAAAGGCGCAGCTAGACGTCCCCCCACTCGATTCTCCCGCGTCGGATGTGCGAACCATATCCGTATTTTCGCCAAGTTGGGCTTGGAAGTCAGGAGACATGAGATAAGGTCGAGACTTGAGCTCGATTTGTTGATGGTTGTGATCAAGTTGTGATTGACCACCTCAGGCTCTGCATGTCATACGTGCACAGGATCTTTTCTGTCTCTGCTTGATATAAACATTCACCCATTTGAAAAGTATCATGATTTGACTAGAATGTGGTTTATGACGCTATATGTCCAGCGCCTTGAAATAACATATGAAGAAAAAATGTGCCTTCTGTTTCTGACCACAATAGAAAATTGTGATATGCATAGCAGGGATATCCTCCAGTGACCACAGAAAATAACTGCCCTGGACCAAGGTTGAGAATGCGTTATTGGATGGATGAAAAAACTACACTGGCAGCAAGATAACCACATCTCTAGTTCCAGAAGGGGTGATTTTGCCAATCTCCCTGCAACCTTACCGGCTGCGTTCTTCTCCCTGTAGATTTTGCAGCATCCGACCGCTGTAGAGTCCAAAGTTCCGTAATGCCGACCCCCGTGAGATATTCAGGCAGACGATCATAGTTAAGCCCGACGGCATGTGGTCCGTGACTATCATCTGAGAGCGCAAATCGACCCCCGTGTTTCAATATTAACTGTAGGAATGGGCAAAGTCGTCAAGAATGGAATTCGGTAGTCTATCGAGAGTGTGTACTCACCGCAACAACATCGCGTCCAGGGTATGCAGTATCCCAGCCCTTGCGGAACGCAGCTGCGTTGACCTCGAACAGCGCACCATAATCCACAGCAAATTTGACATTACGCTCCGCCTTGGCCCACGCGGTCGGATATTCTGCCAATAAAAGCCCAGGCTCATAGAGTCTGCACAGATCAAAGTGCCCCACGACCTCAGGGTGAAATCGTTGTAAGAGCTCGTACTGCGCGTCGAAATAGGCAGATAGGAACGTCTCTTGCTGCTCCGCAGAGACAGTATCCTGCGTTGCATTAGATGTGGAAGTGTTCAGGCTATTCAAAGCTTTATGATATGTGGCGAGGTCGAAGTCGATTGGCGTTGCATTGACATGATGGATAGAGCCTACGATGTACTCCACGCGCGGCCCGACGCGAGTTAATAGTGCATCTAAATAGTCCAAGTCAGGGCCCGTGATATATTCGGTTTCAAGGCCAACTAGCAGTGTAATCTGAGATGCGTATCGCGTCTTAAGACGATGTGCTTCATCAAGGAAGCGTTCAAATTGAGATGCGAGTTCGTCGAGAGGGATCCCTTCCTGATTGTAAAAGTCAGTCACAGGTGTGGTATTGAAAATTAGTAAAGCCGCAAGATTTCGCACCTCTTCGGGATACAGGTCCTCTGGTCGATAACGGGGAACATGTTCAGTTAAACCATAGACTTGAAAGTTCTTGCGAATTGCTTCCAAAACGACTTCTTCTAAAGTTCCTTTCGCATGCTTGCAGAACTGACCCGAGTGAGAATGGTGACTGTGAGGCATTTTAGTACTGATGGACAAAAGTTGAGGGGGAGAAATCGTGGTGCAGCAATCTTATCAGATCATTGAACAGTAGTCTAAGTTTGAGTTCAGTCTGCTGTTCAAGGTCGCAACAATGACAGGTTAAATAGACTCTTGAGCGGGGAGAAATGAGTGGGAAATACAAACAAGATGCTAATATGTAAGTAGCAAGGAAACACATAGTACAAGTCTGGCTAGGAGAAGAATCATCTTCAAGACATCTCCACATCCTGAACAGTCGCCGCCGCTTCATCTGCAGCTGGTTTCTCCGCAGCCACAGCCTCTGAATCACCCATGAACGCATCCAACTCCTTGTCAAGTTCCTCTGCCGTCTTAGGCTTTTTAGGGGCACGTGGAGCGCGTGGGGCTCGCGTTCTTACGGGACCAACGTTTCCTCGACTGTGAATGAATAATGTTAATTTTATACCCATGGTCAGAAAGAGGTACTGCAAGGGAGACGCACGGGCCGGTGGGTGTCTTGGTCTTGATCCCAGCGTCGTCCTTGCTGAGTCGATCGAGCAACGGTGGCTTCTGTATTCTGTTGATGAGCGAAGTCGGGGCACTGGCTGAGCGGCGTGTCTTCGGTGCTGGCGCGGTGTCGAATGTGATCGTCATGGGTTGTCCTGTAAATGTAATGAGTAACGTATACAATGCGCTGCACACATCCGGAACAACGAATGTGGCAAAAGAAATGTTAATACCCTTCGCAAGGATCCCATCAAATTGCTTCTTCGCTCGTGTTGCTTCGGCCGTTGTCTCGAACGATATGATGGCGGTACCGGAGGAGCGGCCGCTGCGATCGTACTTTAAAATTGAGGCAAAAATCGAATGCGAATAAGCGATGAGGTCGAGGTTTGCTTTTTTCAGGTGAAGCTCGGGGCTGGCCGTACCCTGATAAGTGGATCACGAACTAACGTGCCAATCTGTCCAAAGATGGCCTGAAAGACCCAACAATTGGAGTTAGCAACGGTCAACTTTTGATGAAAATTGAGTTTACGCACAGTAAGGTCTTTCGGGGTGATTTCGTAGTGCAAATTTGAGACGAGGAGCTTGGTGTTGGCAGACTCGGTGATTTGAGGAACTTCAGAGGCTCTTGGACGCCCTGCGGCTGCTCTAGGCCCTGTCGGAGCTTTGTCGTGCACCCATTGAGCATCGACATCAGGTCGCTGCGGCATACACGTTGTTGAGCGCTTATAAGCCGTTTAATAGGAGACCTGAACATACCGAGTAAGGCTTTCGAGCACCACGGCGGAAAGAAGACATTGTATAGAGTTATGAGGAGGGAAAGCAGAAAAAGATGAAAGCAAGGGGTAGAATGGAATGAATAATGTGGCGACGAGACATTCTGGACACAGCACGCAGCGGAGATTGAAGCTGAGATTAAAATATTTTAGCGCGTCTTTAGCAAGGTCGCGACGCGTGGGGCGAAATTTCAAGTGTTCCAAGCCAGGTGTCCATGCTCATGTTTTTAATAATATAGTCTCGTGCATTTTCTTACCTAATTGTAAGAGGACCTTATCACGAATTGACGGAGTGCAAGTAAGATTATTAGTGTGATGTGTATAATTACTAGAAGGGAAGTTTCCGCGACTTGCTGGAACTGTAGACCTTGAGTGGGTTCGGCTTCCTCTTCTGATAGTACTAGAGACGGACACGCATGAGTGAAGTATTTAGGGAGCTGTAAAGGATGACGACATACCGACTTGTAATTCCTGATACGCCGTGCCATGTCCCGCATGAGAACCTTCTTTTTCTTGTCCCGTCCGGCCTTGAGTCGTTCCCACCTGTGGCCCTTGAACATCCTCTTCTTTCCTGCGTACAACCGCGTTCCAAGCTCGGCACCTGGAACCTCTTTGATCTTAGGCTCGCCCACCCAGTCGACGGGGTTCATCCAAGTCCCTTCAAGACTGCTTCTCCACTTCTCCTTAGATTGGCCCTCTACCAGACCCTTCCCTATTGTCCCTCCAAATTGGTCCTTTGCTAGCTTCGCAGCAGCCTGAGCCGTGAGGTCGGATGGTTTAGGACATTTAGGCCCAGGTGGAAGCAAATAAAGACCGTTTGACGCCTTGGCTTTCTTTACAAGGTCTGCCTGACGCCTAAGGGATATCGTTGGCGGAGCCCATCGTCCAGTGAGAGGGTTTTTGTGAGGTAAGAAGGGGTTCGGAAGGCGATGAGGAGTGTCAGGTTGTTCATTGGTCGGAGGTGGAAGAGGCCCGTTAAGTTTAACGTGTGTTTTTAAGCTGGCCAGCTGTTTTATGCGAAAAGACCTTACGGCCTTTGCCCCGACTGCAAGGCCCGCCGACATTATGCGAGGATATGGTAGACCAACTTGGCGTCACAGAATAGAAAACGTTTGTTTGGTTCTGATATCTCGGTCAAACACTGAACAAGGAAATGACATGCGATTTCATTAATTTCATTGTCCAGTGTCCCCCACTTGCTGCCCTTCCGCTCCTTATCATGATGGCCTGGCCACCTTCATGTCTTCACCAATATCGATTCTGAGCTATCCAGCGTAGCTTCAGGTGCCTCTTTAAACAACAATAAAATTCCATTGACTTGATGTAATTTGGATGATTCCTTCAACTTTTGATCATGTAAAAGAAACCCAGGAGAGGAAACGTTATTCTATCAGCACTTTCAAACCTATCAGGGCCTCCTTAGCCGCGACTTGACTCATCTGCTGCCAGGGCGAGATTTTGACGCCTGCAATTTGCGCCATGTATTGATATTCATCAGCTTCATTTGTAGGGCGCCGCTGAGTCAAGTTTTCAATACTGGCGAACCTCTCGGACCAATGCCTTGCTCCACCTGCTTATCGAGGACTATTTGGGCTGCACACCAGCGCAGATAAAGTGTATCGCCCAGTGCTGACATCTGCAGCACATGGTTTCATTGATGGGAGTCATTTTTTGGCCTATTATAATTAGCGTATGTTACTGTACCTGGGACCGGTTCGGATAAAGATTCGTACTTGCAAGCAACGCTTTTTCAGAGTAACAACTTTGAAGGAAGAGCCGCTCCGAAATGGCGCCAAGTCTCGTCGTGCAGGCTGAGGAAAGCACATCTGCCTTCTTTGGCGCTTCGATCACGGCTTTGACAGGTACGCCATGGAACCTTCAAGCCAGTCATATCTTCCCCGCGTATGTTTCTATCGCGTCTGCTGCGGTCCTATTCGTCAACTTTCTTGTCGCGTCAAAATACACACGACCTGTCTTCACAAGGCTTGGATTGTTTGCAAAGGGTGCCGGTGAAGATGCAGTTGAAGAGACCTCCTCCGAAGGTCACATTCAAGCACATGGAGGACGCGTCATATTCACCTTCGAAGTTTTTACCGCCATCGGTTGTATTGGGCTTCTATGGGTGGCGCTACTGAGAGCGTTTGCATTTGAAGGGCCACAGAGGGACGACCTCATTGTCGCTGCGATTCCATTTGTGAGTGCCATCCTAGTCATTGTGCTTTCTTATCTTAACGAACCCTCGAAAGGCCTATACCTCCCTCCTTGCATTATTTTCAGTGGTCTACCCTCGTTTTACGATTGCTTCAAGCCATGTACCGCTGGTTTTGGCAGCGTCGTGGATCATTTACTTCATACGCGATCTAATCCCTCTCATGACTTACACGGAAATCCCGTTGGATCCTTTGTACATGCTCTGGGAGCTGATCGCGTTGCTCAGCTTCACTGGAGTTATCCTTCCCGTTGTCAAGCCTCGCCAATATGTTCCATTCGATCCTAGTGTAAGTTTCCGCTGTTCAAGTGGATGTTTTCCTGCCTCGCTGATCTATGACTCGACTACAGGACCCCATGCCTCCGAATCCATCGCAGACTGCGTCGATACTCTCGCTAGCAATATTTCAATACCTTGATCCCACAGTTTGGTTGGCATACAGGGTACCACACCTGCCCCTGACGGATTTGCCTCCCCTGGCGGACTCAGACCACTCGAAGCATCTTATTCGTGCAGCATTCCCTCATCTTGATCCCTTCGCTGAAGTTAACCTTGGCGATGGAAAGGGCAGCACGCACAAGAAGGAGAAAAGGCCTCCGCGATCCATGATCCTTGGCGTATTAACTGTGTTCCGCAAGGACGTGATAGTAGCTGCCTTGCTTTTGTTGTTAAACAATGCTTTCGCTATCGCAAACCCATATGGGCTGAAAAAATTGCTTGAATACCTGGAAACCAATGGAGAAGGAGCGACTATTAGGCCTTGGGTTTGGATTGCGTCCGTAAGTCCTTCATGTGTACCTGTTCTCCTTTCCTTTGGCACCGACAATTGTGTTTTTGTAGCTTTTCATAATACCGTTCACAAGCACACTGCTCTTGCAACAATATTCCATGATACTCGCGCGAGCATCAATTCATCTTACGGCTGTCTTGACGCAACTTATCCTACAACATGCGCTCCGCATTCGCATCATCGCTGAAGCCAAATCCGACTCCGCCATTGGGGCTTCTAAAGCGCCCTCCATCGCCGACTCAGGCTTGTCATCTCCGCCTGAGTCTGAAGCAACGGCTGTCGCGTCTGAATCCGAAGCCAGCAAGGCCAATCCAGGCGATACTGGCTCTGCCAACGCAAAGTCACTCGTAGGCCGAATGAACAACCTCATCTCGTCGGACTTGGAGGCTATCACGAAAGCCTCGGAATTCTTACAAGTGTTCATTGCCGCACCAGTCATGATTATTTTCTGTGTTGCATTTTTGTACACTATACTTGGATGGAGGTATGCTTCCTCCTTTCGATGCATGCTGCAAGTCGAGCTTATCGTGCTTTAGCGCACTGGTTGGATTTGGGGTCATGCTAGCCATGATGCCTGTTCCCATCGCATTCTCGAAAATGTTGCAATCTGCGTCCAAGGAAGTTTCTAAGAAGAGCGACGATCGTGTAGAAACTGTCACTGAGAGTGCGTTTTCGGTTCTCTGCATATTTGTCTCCGAGTTGTTTATTGATGATTTGGGGCGCAGCTATGAGTGTAATAAGGATGGTCAAAATGTTTGGCTGGGAAACGAAGATGGCTGAACGCATCGATGAGAAACGGGAAATAGAACTCTCTTGGGTTTGGTGGAACAAAATTTTTTCTCTGTTGGCCATGAACTTCAAGTTGAGTTGGCATTGCGACTGAGATTAGCATCGTACTGACTGATACCTCACTAGCTTCATTATTCCTGCAGTGACGATGTGTGTTACATTCTCGGTATATGTGCGTATCCTTCCCTGCAAAGCAAAATTGTAAATCTATAGCTCAACTTTGCACACACACATAGGCCCTTGTTATGAAGGGAACTTTGAATGGTTCGCTGCTATACTATCTTTATTGAGGCCCTGTGCTGAATGACCTGTTAGCTTCAATCGTCTTTGCTTCCATCTCATGTAAGCGAAAATCTGTTCCCAGTTTACCAGTCTTGCTTTACGTCCCATGCAGTGTTCGACATCCTCCGTTTCAGGACCCACATGATCTTCTTGTGGGTACCTATGGTTATCAAGGGAGGCGTCTCCCTTCAACGAATCCACGACTTCCTTTACGATGTGCGTCTCAACTCTATGCGACTATATATATATACTCTCCTTTGGTTAACTAACATGCCACTCATCAGACCGAGCTCCTCGACGAGTTCACAGATGATCCTAGCACCCAGGAGGCACTTCTCAACCTCGATTCGCACCGGGACGAGATTGGGTTTGCCTCAGCCTCGTTCAGCTGGTCCAACGAGGACAGCAACTTGTTAGGCACTCTCACGCCGTCAAAACGCCGTTTCAGACTCCACATCGAGAACGAACTTCTCTTCAAGCGCGGAGCCTTCAATCTCATCATCGGACCAACAGGCAAGCCTGACTATCTACGATACCACCCAATTCCCACCAATGTGAACTAACATGTCGTCATTCGTAGGATCGGGAAAAACGAGTCTCCTCATGGCACTTCTAGGTTCTTAGCTTTTCTTTTTTTACATCGCTGCCCGAGGCTGATCGTAGACCATGTGGTGTTTGTTTTCGTTTTCGCTTCTTGTTTTGCTTTTTTTTAGGAGAGATGCACTTTGTGCCGACCGGCCCTGGCGCGTGGTTCAACCTTCCCCGCGGGGGTGGCGTCGCGTACTCCGCGCAGGAATCGTGGGTCCTCAACGCCACCATCAAGGACAACATACTGTTCGGGGCTCCCTTTGACGAGGAGCGGTACAAAAAGGGTGCGTGGGAACGCCTCGTACGCCCTGTAGGCGGGAAGTTGCTGAATGAACTGACGGGATTTTGCGCTAGTTATTTACCAGTGCTCGTTGACGCGGGATTTGGAGCTGTTCAAGGCGGGTGATCTTACGGAGGTGGGGGAGAAAGGGTTGACGCTTAGTGGCGGTCAAAAGGTCGATCATCCATGCTCTTTTGGAGCTGTAGATACTATTGCTAATGATACCTACAGGCCCGTATTACGCTTGCCCGAGCCATTTATTCCTCGGCGGAAATCCTCCTCCTCGACGATGTATGTATTGTTAGCACATCTCTGTTGACCACAATACTAACGTGTCTAATCAGGTCCTCGCAGCGCTAGATGTCCACACAGCCAAATGGATCGTCGACAAATGCTTTGTCGGAGACCTCGTACAGGGACGCACGGTTCTCCTCGTCGTAAGTCATTCATTCCCCGCCGCGCCTTTGTTTCCTCCATCTAATGTGGCCATAGACCCACAACGTCAGCCTCACCGCGCCCATATCTGACTTCGTCGTCTCGCTCGGCGTGGACGGGCAGATCCTGAGCCAGGGCACGTCCGTCTCTGATGCGCTCGCGAAGAACGCGAAGCTCGAGGCTGAGGTGGCGCAGGAGATGAAGAACGAGGAGAAGCATAAGCAGAACGACAAGGAGAAGGTCGAGGGGGCGGACTCGGGGGCAGCAGGGCCCGGGGACGCGCAGGCGGAGGAGCAGAAGCGCATGGAGGAGGAGGGGAAGCTCGTGTTGGAGGAGGAGTCCGGCGAGGGGCACATCAGTTGGGGTTCAGGTGCGCGTCGTATCGCTGTCGCTATCGCTTCTCATGGATACCCACTAACTCTCCCGCCCCACAGTCAAAATGTACCTCGTCGCGATGGGCGGGAAACACTGGGTGTTCTTCTGGACGGCGTTCTCCAGCGCGACGGTGTTCGAGTGCGGCGTCGAGGTGCTCCAGCCGTGGTTGTTGGGCGCGTGGGCGACGGAGTACATGACGCATTTGCCGGAGGAGGTGAATGTCGGATTGTGAGTGCCCTTGCCCCCTATACTATGTATACTGCCGACGAGTGAGTGACGCATATGCATACAGCTACCTGACGGGCTACGTCCTCCTCGTGTGTCTCATGCTCGCGGTGTTCTGCGTCGCGCAGACGACGCTCACGTTTGGTGCGCTGAGGGCGTCCGCGTCGTTGCATCGCCGGCTTATGGAGAGGATCCTCGGGACGACGTTGAGGTGAGTGGGCATGGGCGGCGTCTTTCAATGACAATTTATTCACACATGGGTACGATACACACATAGATGGCTCGACAAAACACCGACATCGCGCGTCATCACCCGCGTCACGCAGGACGTCGCAGCCGGTACGCCCCTCCCCTCCCCTCCCATGTCATATCCCCTCCAAGCCCCCTACTAACCCACTACCCCACAGTCGATACGACGATCCCAGACCTCTTCTCGCACCTCTTCGAGCTCGGCACGATCCTCACGGTGCGCTTCCTCGCGATCCTGATCTACACGCCCACCGTCGGGTCCTTCGCGCTTGTCATCTTCGTCGTCGGCGGCGCGGTGGGGAACGTGTACATGAAGGCGCAGCTGAACGTCAAGCGGGAGATGAGCAAGGCCAAGGCGCCCGTGGTGGCGCATTTCGGCGCGGTCGTGGAGGGGATTGGTGAGTCGTTTTTGTCGGTTGAGGCCTTTCTTCGGCGATACTGATTTGGTGCAAGCTTCGATCAGGGCATACGGCGCGCAGGACGACATCCTGCTCAAGTCGCTCGCGAAGGTGGACCACTACAGCCGGGCCGCGAGGGTGTTCAACGACTTTGCGCGGTACGTCCCCAGCCGTGTCTTGCCCTCCCATCTTCGTCTTCGTCCGTCACGTGCTGACTAGGCTGCTGCGCACACGCACAGATGGATCGGCGTCCGCGTCGACGCGCTCGGCGGGTGCTTCGCGGGGCTCCTGGGCGCGTACTTCGTGTACCACCCCGACTCGGGCGTGTCCGCGTCGAACTCGGCGTTCACATTGAGTGCGTGTCTCCGTTCTGGGTATCTTACATAGATAGTGGAAGGGCGCTGACCGTGTACTGTGTCCTGTGTCCTGTAGCGCTGGCGGTGGGCTTCGGGCGCATGGTGCTGCAGTTCGTGCAGGTGTTGAATATGTTTGAGGTTAACGGTGCGTTGCCATCGTCGTCGTTTTCTATTGTAACACGTCGATTCTAATTTATTTTTTACGCAGGCAACTCCCTCGAACGGCTACAAGAATACATGGCCATCGAACAAGAGGGGTCGCCCCTAGCCCTCGCGGATTCCCCCAGCCCCTCCCCCCCCCTCCCCCCACGCACCACCCCAGCCTCCTGGCCCACCTCAGGCGCCCTAACGATCTCGCACCTAAGCGCGCGGTACGCCCCCACGTCCCCGAACGTGCTGCACGACCTCAGCTTCAGCGTGCGCGCGGGCGAGCGCGTGGGCGTCGTGGGGCGCACGGGGTCGGGCAAGTCGAGTCTCGGCTTGGCGCTGCTTGGGCTCGTCGTGTTGGGCGGTGGGTCGCGGGTGGAGATTGATGGGGTTGATGTGTTTGGGTCTGGGGATGAGGACGCGGGGGATACAGGGAGGGAAGGGAGGGAAGGGGGCGTGGGCCTCGAGAGGCTGAGGAGCGCGGTGACGATCATTCCGCAGGTGCCGGAGTTGTTGAGCGGGAGTGTGAGGAGGAATTTGGATCCGTTTGGGGTGCTCGGTGCGTTTCGTGCTCTCTCTCCCCCCTCTATCTATCTATCTATCTATCTATCTATGTCTTATGCTGATCGCACGCACAGACGACGCAACGCTCAACGCGGCTCTGCGCGACGCCGGGCTCGGCGCGCTCCAAAGCGCGAGTGCGAGCGCCTCTCCGTCGTCATCCGACGACGGCAGCAGCGAAGACGGGGACGACAACAGGCTGACGCTGGACAGCGCTGTCGCGCGCGGGGGGAGCAACCTCTCTGTGGGGCAGCGGCAGATCGTCGCGCTGGCGCGGGCGATGGTGCGCGAGAGCAAGGTGCTGATTCTCGACGAGGGTGCGTGATGCGGTCTTGTATCTGGCTTGTTGTTGGTACTTACGTGATGTATCTCTGTATTCTTAGCGACCAGCGCGATCGGTGAGTCTTGTATTACGGGGCGTATTTACAAGCTGACACGCGGGCGCGGACAGACTACAAAACGGACACGGCGATACAAAAGTCGCTGAGGACGAACTTGAGCAAGGACGTGACGGTGCTGACGGTCGCGCATCGGCTGCAGACGATCATGGATTCGGATAAGATCGTAAGTGGCTGCAGCTGCAGCTTCTCCTCTGCTCCTCATTCTGACTTGATTCCTTGGCTTGGCGTGGCGTGGGTGTGGGCGTGGATGTGTAGATGGTGCTGGACGCGGGGAAGATCGTAAGTGCCTCGGCCTGGGAGTTTTTGACTGACCTGATGGTTATCGCAGGTCGAGTTTGACGCGCCAGAGGTGCTGCTGGGGAAGGGTGACGGCGAGGGCGGGTATTTCAAGAAACTGGTGGACGAGAGCGGGGATCGGGAAAGGTTGTACGAGGCGGCGAGGACGCGTCCCGGGCGAGCGGGCCCGTGACGTTAACGCCAAGGTTCTAGTTGTTAGATTGATGTGTTCTCGTGCCGTGACATATTTATCCGAGCTGCGGTAGCGCAGTGGGATCATGCAAGTGTATTTATGTCTACACGCGTGATTTGTTCGGCGGGGTTCCTGGCCGTGGGAGGGTGACGTAGTGGATAGTGCATGTATACGTGCATGGGTGTTTCTACTCGACGGGTCTTGCATGGCCAAGTCAGTCAACGTTGGGGTGTAATAGGTATGGTAATGGTAGGCGAGTAGTATCGACTAGCGTGTATTACGGTGATATTGAGCCGAGCGGAATGATTTGCTAATAATAGCTTGCCAAGAGACATTTTTACTGCGGACAGTGTGACGACATTTCTTTTTTCACCCAACATCCACCATGTTTCGTCCAAGGCTGCCCATCGATCCTTTCCACGATCCATGGCAAGAATCCAACTCGACGCCTGTTCCTCTCGATGTCCTCGTTCTTGGAACGCCAAACTACGCTGACCTGGCTCCTTTGTGCCTCTCCCCAAATCTCGCTTCGTCGCTGCTCGTCATAGCCACCCACACGCCCCCGCCTGTCCCCCAAAACTCTCACTGTGCTGTCATTATCCTCCACTTGCCTGCTCCCCTCGACATACATGACTCTGGCGCTGTCCGCCTCGCTGCATTGCTCGATCGTGCCCAGCGCGTAGCACAGTCATGGCACGCTGCGCCCCATACCCACCCACGCATCCAGCAACTAGCTGAACTCTATCCAGGCGGCGACTTTTCCATTACAGAACAGCCTGAACTCGCTCTCCCTGCACCTACTCCCCTCCACGCACCCTCGGGCGGCGGCACAGACTCGGAGACGTCCTCCATCGCCTCTTCCCATCGTGCTCCAACACCAAAGTACCCCCCAGTTAAAGGCCAATACATGTTCTCAGCCCTCATCAACTTCCTCCCACCGTCCCTGTCAGACAAGGCCCTCCTAAAGCACGCTATATTGGTCACTACTCTCTCTGCCCCCTTTCTCGCTCCGCAGCAGCCCCCGTCCCCCTACAACAACGCCAAACGCCAAAGCTTTTTTTCGTCCCTGTCGTTGGCGTCCAACACGAGCTCCAGCTCCAGCCCAGACTCCCGCCGCCGCTCGCGCATCGCGTCGCTGTTCTCACCTGCCCCGCCGTCGTCCTACAGCTCCCCGCCGTCCCTTCGCGCGCCCTCGTCCGAGAGCCTCGCGTCCTCCACCACTCCGGGATATAGCCGCAGATTCGCCCATATCGTACATGTGCTCCCATATTCCACAGTGTCACCCCCCTCCCATAGATCGATAACAGCACCACCCTCCGCCACGAACGCGAACTCGGCCAACCGCCGCTCGTACATCGCGCTCGCGTCGCAGGCGCACGCGCAGAAGAGTAAACTCGTGCAGAGCGTCGAACAGTTTTTGCTCTCGTATGCGTATCCCCCGTCTGCGAGCGTGTCTGCGCCGTCGCTCGGCGTTGGGGGTGGCGCGGGGGGCGTGCCGCCCCTCCCGTCGCATGGTTCTACACACACTAGGTCTTCGCCACTCGCGTCGTCCTCGTCCTCCTCCCGCAGCACCCTTAGCGTCAAGGGCCCTGGCGCTGGCGCTGGCGCGAGCGCGAGCGTCGCCGCCACCCCTAATATGGGCACGGCGACCTCGAACACGAACACGAGCCGCAGGGCCTCCGCCATGAGCTCGCTTACCGTCCCTTCCGCTTCTGGTTCTGCCACACCGAATACGAGCCCGAGCGCAAACGCAAACGCGGGCACGGCGCCCAGGGCGATCCCGTTCGTCCTCCCCGCAGGCCTGCTCGGCGCGTTCCCCGACGCGCACCCGACCACGGGCGCGAGCGCGCGCGCGATGTGCGTGGGCGAGATGATACTCTTTGGGGGGCTGGACGCTGCGGCGGCGGGGTTGGCTGTTGGGGGTGGTGTCAGCGGCGGTGGTGCGGGTGGGTCTCCCGGTGGTGTTGGTGTTGGTGTTGGCGTTGGTGGTAGTGGCGGCGGCGGGTTGGTGGGCGAGGCGGGGTGGCCGCGGGCGTGGATCGGCGGGAGGGCGGACGTCGTATGTCAGGCTGGCGCTGGCGCGCCTACTGCGAGTGCGAGTGCGAGTGCGCCGCCGTCGCCTGTTGGGCTCGGCGTTGGCGTCGGGGGCGTCGGTGGGGTTGGAGACTTGGATACCCAGACCCAGATATCGATACCGGTGCCGATACCCACCGACCCCAGCCCGAAGTCGAAAACAAAGCCGAAGTCGAATTCCAAACCAAAGCCAAAGTTGGGCCTCCCCACGCCCCCTGCGAGCTCCTCGTCGTCTTCGACGTCTACTGCGTCGTCGTCGAGCTCGCGGTCGAGGTCTAGTGCGGAGGGCGAGGGTGAGGGCGAGGGGGAGGCTGATGCTGAGGTGGACGCGGATGGGGACGTGCACCGCGTGCGGGTCGTCGGTGCGAGGGAGGAGGCGTTGAGGAGGTTAGAGGACGGCGGTGCGAGGCGGTATCCCCCCCAGCAGCAGCAGCAGCAACAACAGCAACAGTATCCCCAACAATACCAACAATACCCACAACCACAACCACAACGATACCCGCACGAATACCACCACCAGCTCCAGCAACATCATGGTCAACACCATCAACGCATCGTACCCCGCGCTCCCGCGCCCGCGCACCTGACCACGGCGAAACTACACCCGCACGCCCACGAGAGCGCGAGGCGGTACTCGAAATCGGAGCCGCATTACCCTGTGTCGGTGTCTGTGTCCGCCGCGCCCCCGCCCGCGCGCCGTGTATCGGGGCTCGTCCCCCTCCCCGTCTCCGTGCCCACGCACACGCACACGCAGGAGAAGCCCCAGCGGGGCAAGTTGAGGAAGGGCCCAAGCGCGGGGGCCGGTGCCGGTGCCGGTGCGGGGAAGTTGAGCCTTGCGAGCTTGTTTCGGTGGGGGAGAGAGAGGGAGAAGGTGAGGGTGGGGGTTTAAGAGCTGGGTTGCTGGGCCGGTCGGCCCAGGTGGGGTGGGGGTGGGGGTGGGGGTGGGGATTGAGCAGGGGTGTGAGGCCTTGGGGGTGGACATGGGGGGGTGGGTTGGGTTGGGTGGTCGTCCGTCGGTGGATCGTGGTGTTAAGATAAGAAAGTGCGGTCACTCGCTGCCGGTGCGTCACGGTGTGGAGCGTGGTTGTGATTAATGCTGATAGGCATGTTTGTTTTAGGGTGCAGGCCTCAGGGTGCCGTGCCGTGCTGTGCTGTGCTGCAGGCCGCAGGGTTCATTCGATTCGTCAAAGTTCAAGCACTCGAGCCCGGGAGGGCGATTTGTTTGTAGGCGTCGTGCGTCGTACTTGGCATTGGCTGCGTCCGAGTCGCGATTTAAATCGCTTTCGCTTGGCCTTGGCCTTGCCCTTGGAATGGACAGGGACGCAAGGCCGTGCTGCTGCCGCTGCCGTGGACGTGCTATTCCAATCCAAGCCTGAGCCCAGCTTGAGGTCACGGCTGATCGTGATGAGGAGCTATAGTTGGAACGAAGGCAGCCTCGAGTCGAGCCCGGGTTGATGTATCGGCTTAGCTTGGCCTCGACGTCCATTGCCGTGCTTTTTTCGTGCATCGATTTGGATTGAATTTCGATTCGATTCTTCGCGGAGTGCGCGCTGCGCATGTGGGCTGAGAGCACGCTGCGCAGTAGTGTCTTGTGTGTATATGATATCATATTCCTCTTTCTTTTTCTCGGGTCTTGTCCTACCTTTTTTTTCGTGTCCGGCTCGCTGGGAATGCGGGTGCGACACGTTGTATATTTGTCTATCTACCCTCCATCCATCCATCCACCCACCCACCCATGCATTCATTCATTCATTCTCATTCATTTATCGCTTTGTGTCTTTTCCTTTTCCTTTCCCTCATCGTCCATCATCCGTTCAACTTCCATCCCATGTCTTCGACTTCTTCATCTCATCTCATCTCATCATCTCCTACTAGATTTCATTCATTCATTCAGATGATGCTTGTACATCCACATCACACCCACTACATAAATACGTACTACATACGCAAGCGAAAAGGACTTTCGGACTCAAGTATTTAGTACGGACTATCTACCTTTTCTTATTCCTACTCCTACTGCTTTTGATCTGGTTTTAGTTTGGGTTGGTTTGCAATAGATTTCTTTTTTTTCCCAAGTATCTGAACGATGTGAGGTCTTCAAACTCATGATGCCTGATGTCGACGATTGATCGAACCCTTCATCTTGTTGACAATGGACATCAACACACATGCTCGTTCAATGAAAAATATCGTTCAGCCTCTGAGCGCTAAGCCTTGGCCGGGACCGGTTGACCACCGGGGACCCCAGTAGTCATCTATCCCCGCCCTCATAATGTCGAACTGCACCCTCGGCCTCCCAAAGCCCGTGACACCGTCCTTTCCCCCTACTAATACTATAATTTAGTTCAAGGCCAGCGGCATTCGTAACTTCGAGTTGGCCAGAGTTTTCTTTCACCTGAATGAGACTTATTATGGAGCCGTCGGTCGCACGACGCGCGACGATGAAGAGTTGGAATTTGGTTGGAATTTGGTAGCATGTATGGTACGAGTCATCAAGTATCTGCTTCCTGACGACGGGTTCTCATTAATTATACAGTTTTTAAATACGAATGACTCCCTGAACCTTGGGATGAAACTTTGTTGGTTCGCAGAGAGTGATCATTCAAAGAGAGAGCTCGCTTTTGGTCCTTCGAGGATGTATCATTGACACGTCAAACATTACCGTTCTTACCTCGTCTCATCTATCGAACGCGAGAAGACACTCTCATTGAGAAATACGGTGTCATCGGGACTTGGCCTTCACTTGAGGTTTTGATTATTGATAGGTACGTTGTAACATTCCTTCTGTTATCGAGACGTCAGACAGTAAACTTCAATTTCTGTTCCTCAAGGGCCTCGATTGCATCGCCGCGCACTAGGACCACACACGACACATTTAAAAGAGGCTCGGCGACAGCTAGACAGCATGGGAAAATTCGAACTGGCGGGTGGAAGATCTGCAAGTCCATCGAGTCCCACTGGTGACTGCTGGCATGTTTTATACGCAACTCCTTCAGGACACTCTGTCGAGGTACATTCACCCAACAATGCCAGCGTCCATACCTTCTGTTATTCTGGCTGCGGAAACAACTTGCGCTGATCGTTTTGCACAAAGATCCTCCCTTGCATGGGTTCAAAAATCCGGCGCCAACTGCATTATGGCAACGCGACGTCCGCCAATACCAAGCACGTCTAGCAGCGGATAATTGTCCTTGGAGGATTTGTTGTCCCATAGCATGCTCTAGACTTGGGACTATCGTCGGTGGCTCACCACTTCCGCGCGTTTCACGTTTGCTGTATCACGTACAACAAGAAGCATCACGTCCATCGCTTCACATAGGGTTGATGTCAAGCCTCCTACAGTACCTAGGTCTTCACTCCTATTCCTTGGCAGAAGCGGCCCTCTCCAAAAATGAACTGGACGAAGGCACAGACCGGAAGTCCAACTGCCCGGGTGGTATCGCTCCAGCTGTCTATCGCCCTTGCGCCTCCCTAGCGAGCGGACAGAACATCTGGTGCCTCACTGAAGGATTTATAAGCTAGACCATGGAAGGACATGCCGGTAACCCACCGCAGCTTGCTCTATGCAATCCCAAAATCATCTCACACTCTTTTCGACTGGCACTTCCAAGCGGCAGACAACAATGTCTGTCTCCTCCACTATCCAGGGTGCTTGTGGTCTCGCCCCCGAAACCAAGGACAGTCGGTCAGTCCAGAGCAGCCTCGAATCTGCAGTCAACCCTTTCACCGTCATGGCAAAAGTCAATCTTCTGTGGGACAATGGTTCTGTACGTTGTATCATACATGTTTAAGTTGTTCCCTGTCGTCTGATGGATTTTCACACTTGCAGAGTATTACTTATTCGTACTTTGGCGGCACCACGAACCAACAGGCTGCTGTCGATTTAGTCGCTCCCGAATGGACTTGGTTTGCCAACCTCACTCTGCAGCGCAAGGCCGACGATGATAGGGCTGCCCTCATCCGTATCACCTTCGACCCCAACGGAGGATCCTGGAGCTCCATCGGCAAAGGTGCTCTTCGAATCAAGGATGGCAAGCCTACGATGAATCTTGGGTGGCTGGCGGACTCTGCAGTCATCTCGGATATCGACCGTGGGACCATCCTACACGAGTGGGGCCATGCTCTCGGGTTGCTGCATGAACACCAGAGTCCTGCGAGTGGTGGCATCGTCATACTCGAACCTTCCAAAGTTTACGAGTACTATAGTGCTAGTCAAGGCTGGCCCAATTACCTGATCAAATCTCATGTCCTGGACGTGTTCAACGCTGAGGACGTCTCCAACTTCAGCAAGCTCGATTTGAACTCTGTTATGAGGTACGTCGTACGGTAGTACCATTGGACAAGCAGCTAACAGTCACTGCCAGATATTTCATGCCTGGCTCGATGAACAAACAAGGGGTTGATGTCAACCCCAATATCAATTTGACTGACACGGACAAGGCTTACGCGGTCATCAACTACACCCGCAGTGTCCCCCACGATAATGCTCAAGACTGGACACTCCAGAAGGCTTTGGATGTCACTGGTGTGCCAGCAGCCGACCAGAAAACGTTCCTGACTAGCAATGATACAGGCGCTATCCGCTGTTTCTTTGCGGTCTGGGCCTACAATGCTCGTAGCGAGCCGTATCGGGAGCCACCGCGGCCTGCGCTTTCTTCAGAGGCTCGCACAAGCATGCCCTTTGAGAAAAGTCTTTCTTCTCAGCGACCTGGCCAGCGTGAATCATCGTATGAGCCATCCCAAAGCGAGCCCGAGCAACCCTCCTTACCACTCTCGGCCACACCATTCATCCGGTCTCAGCCGGAACCGTTCCAGACTGGTTCCTCGACACCTCCCTTCACTGAACATTCTCTCAAAACCTTTCCACAGCTGGATCTTTCGCAGAAAATTTTGTCGGCTTTGGATCACTCAACTGTCCGCCAGGCGATCACTAATGTCATCGACGTCGTTCTTGCCCCTCGTGGAGTGAATACGCGACTGATTTCTGTGCAGCTTGTTGAGGTCCACAATAGTATCTGGTCTGGAATCATGGCTGATATGAAGAAGCCTGCCTTCTTAGATGTTCTTGTCAAGAGCGTCGATTCTGCGTTGACTCAGCATGGCCTTGATATCTCAATGGTCTCAGCAGCTGACTCCGACGAGCAAACTGTTATATTGTCCGGCATCTTGGACGTCATCAATGCTCTTTTCTTCCGAGAAGTCGTTTCTGCCATTGTTGAAACAGCCTTCCTACAGGACGGTGTTGGCACCAGTCCTGATGCCCGAAGTTCAATCTACAAAGGCGTCTTCCAGGCTACCGTGGAGAATCCCTGCGAGTCATCCCCTCGTGAGCTTGAGCCACCCTCCGAACCATCCTCTTCCCAGTCATCTCGTGAACCAGTCCTGTCCGCGACATTCGTCCAGGCCAACTTTTCTAACCCTCTTTCTCCTGGTCGTTCCCCCGAAACCCTTGATCTTTCGCATGCAATTTTGTCGGCGCTGGAACACTCGACTGTCCACCAGGCGATCACCGATGTCATCGACGTCGTGCTTGCCCCTCGCGGATTGAACACAGGAACTATTGCTACGCGACATGCTGACGCCTATCATACCATCTGGTCTGTAATTATGGCTGATATCGAGAAACCTGCCTTTTTCGATGTCCTCGTCAAGAGCGTCAATTCTGCTCTGGTCGAACGTGGCCTTGATGCCTCAACGATTCAAGCGACTGACACCGACGTGCAGTCTGTTATCTTGTCTGGCATCTTGGGTGTTATTAACGTTCTTTTCTTCCGAGAAGTCGTTTCCACCATTGTCGAAACGGTTTTCCGACGCAACGGTCTTGACATCATTCCTGTTGCCGAGGGCTCAATCTTCCTCTCTGCCGTAGAGTCTCCTCGCGAGTCAGCCCCTCGTGAGCTTGAGCCAGCCTCCGAACCATCATCCTCTTCCCAGCCATCTCGTGAACCACTCCTGTCCGCGGCATTCGTTCAGGCCAGCTCTTCTCAGCCTCTTTCCCCTGGTCGTTCCCCCGAAACCCTTGATCTTTCGCATGTAATTTTGTCGGTGCTGGAACACTCGACTGTCCACCAGGCGATCACCGATGTCATCGACGTCGTGCTTGCCCCTCGCGGATTGGACACAGGAATTATTGCTACGCAGCATGCTGACGCCTACCATACTATCTGGTCTGTAATCATGGCTGATATCGAGAAACCTGCCTTCTTCGATGTCCTCGTCAAGAGCGTCAATTCTGCGTTGGTCGAACGTGGCCTCGATGCCTCAACGATTCAAGCGGCCGACCCCGACGTGCAGTCTGTTATCTTGTCTGGCATCTTGGATGTTATCAACGTTCTTTTCTTCCGAGAAGTCGTTTCCACCATTGTCGAAACGGTTTTCCGACACAATGGTCTTGACATTCTTCCTGTTGCCCAGGGTTCAACTCACAAAGATGTCTTCCTGTCTGCTGTGAAGTCTCCTTGTGAACCATCCCCTTGTGAGCTTGAGCCACTCCATGAACCAATCCCCTCCCCTTCCCAGGTCGAGCCACCCTGCGAACCATCCCCTCGCCAGCCCGGACAATCCTACGGAACGTTCCCTTCCCAGCCCGACCCACCCCGGGAACCATCCCCTCGCCAACCTGGACAATCTTACGGAACATTCCCTTCCCAGTCCGACCCACCCCGGGAACCATCCCCTCGCCAACCTGCACAATTTTACGGAGCATTCCCTTCCCAGGTCGAACCAGCCCGCGAACAATCCCTTCGCCAACCTGGGCAATCCTACGGAGCATTCCCTTCCCAGGTCGAGCCACCATCCCCTCGCCAACCTGGGCAATCCTACGGAGTATTCCCTTCCCAGGTCGAGCCACCCCGCGAACCATCCCCTCGCCAGACTGTACAATCCTATGCAGCTTCCCAGCCCGAGGCTCCCTACGAAACATCCCTTCCCCAGTTTGGACAACTCTACGAACCATCCGCTGGCAAGCCTGGACAACCTTACAAAGTGATCCCTTCCCAGCCCGAGCCTCCCTGCGAATCATCTCCTCGCCAGCCACCCCGTAAACCATTCCCAGCTGACCCATCCGTCCAGCCCGAGACACCCCAGGCTAACCCACCGCTGGATCTTTCACAGAATATTGTTTCTGCGTTAGATCATTCCATTGTCCACCGGGAAATTACCTTTGTCATCGACGCTATTCTCGTCCCCCGCGGATTGACCAAGCAGATAATTGCTACGCGGTATGCTGAGGTCTACAATATCATTTGGTCTGGAATCATGGCTGCCATCAGGAAACCCATTTTCCTGGATGTTCTTGGCAAGAGCGTTAATTCCGCGTTGGCTGAACATGGCCTCAATACCCCAACGACTCAGCTGGCTGGCCCCAGCGTGCAGTCAATCATCTTATCTTGCATCTTGGACGTTATCAAGAATCCTTTCTTCAGACAAGTTGTTGCCACCATTGTCGATGTGGCTTTCAGTCTGCAAAACGATGTTAACAATATTTCTGATGACCAGACTTCAACCCATCAACAAGTCTTGACCAACACAACCACGGAATCCCTCACCTCTCGTGGTATCAACCCCCATCTAGCCTTAGGAGAGTACAACATTCAGCAAAGTATCCTTTCAGGCATTACTGGAGCTTTTAGAGATCCAAACTTTCAGCTTGTCCTTGGCCTGCTTGTGGTCGGCCATGCTGTCGACGCTGCTCTCAAAGAGTACGAGATACAGAATCTTCTGCAGAGTTTGCAAAGGCCTGCGGTAAGAGAATGCCATTTATTTGATACCGACCTATTGCTGATCCAAGATATAATTTGTTAGGCACTGGCGCAAGTTCAGAATGGATTTGGTAACCCACAGCTGATGTTAACTCCTCCGCATGTCGACATTGCCTCTCAATCTGAAGGTCAACGTGCTATTCTCAACCTCGCCGGCAATATGAGCGTTGACAATTCGTTTTCTGGAGTACTCGGTGCTAGTAACAGTTTGTCTAGCGCGAACACCCTGCTACAGTCTTCCATCAGTCGTTCCGCGTCTCCTGTGAACGAAATCGGCGCTCTAACAAACGGTTTCCGCGGCAAGGGATTAACTCCGCAGGCAGACATTACCTCTCAACCTGATGTTCAACGTGCTCTTCTTGACCTTGCTGGCAATTTGAACGTCGACACTCAGGTGCATGGTACTGTACCCAAGTCTAACACGCATGTCAATGGATCGTTTTCTGGACTACGTGGTACTATCAACGGTTCCAACACGAACTTGAATGCCCTGCTACAGTCTTCGACTTCTCCTGTCAACGGTATCACATCTCGAGCAAATGGTGTCACTGGCAGTGACAATGGGTTGACTACTCCGCAGGCCGACATCGCCTCTCGGTCTGATATCAATGTCCAACATGCTCTTGGCCTCGCTGGCAATCTGAGTGTTAACACCCAGGTGCAGTACACCAATGGATCATTTTCTGCTAGCGGAGTACTTAGTAACGAATCGACCAATGCGAACGACGCCCTGTCACAATCATCTATCAGTCGATCCGCTTTCACACTAGCAAATGGTTTCGGCGGCAATGGGCTTGTAAATGCAACAAGCCGTTCGCGTTCGGAGTCTAACTCTAGTACACCCAATCTTAGTCTCTATCAATCCAATACCGTCAATCCCACCTATCAAGTAAGCGCCAACCCACACAGCTCCTTTGTAATCCTTTACTGATCTGAACCTGCTACAGGTAGCATTATCCCTTTAAAGGTTGCTCCTACCTTCCTTATTGAGTCTCTGTATACACACCACTCCTTTACCGTAAATCTTATTTGTATACACATTCTTGCTACATCCTCAGATTTCTTGTACATTTCGGCTTTTAGTTTGACCCTTCGTCCAAAAACACGAATCAATCCATTTTAAAAATCGCTATAAATCAAGTGAAAATTTGTAATATCACCCTTTCTATAGACCATCACTACGACTCGGAACATCTTCGTTGTGGTACTCAGCTGCTCTTGGTCCTGCGGTATTCTCAACGGTCTGAACGTGCGCCTTCTCATCTGAGCTTGGAGATATTTGGTGGACTGCACTTTCAACATTACCCTGGTCCAAACTACGCTCGTAAGCCTGTTCGTCCTTCCGGCGGACATACCATTGGATGAGTGGCAAGGATATGCATGATACAGCGATCCAGGCAAAAAGTACGCCGAAGTTTTGCCCCACTATCACAACGAAGTCTTGTTTAGTAAAATGTTATTCAGTGAAACAACTTCAAGGGCTCGCCTTGATTTTTGGTGGCGAAAACCACACAACGTGTAGCATGCGATATGTTGTAAAATGGGACAGCGTAGCCGTAACGGTAGATGATAGGAAGAACCTCTATCGGCTGCGAACAAACGGCAACGTTGACTGGGAATATATGAAGTGCTATCCGAAGAAATGAGAGAATGACAATGCAGCGCACCTATAATCCAAGTGACCAAAAAGAATGGGATGAAACGAGGTGTTAATAATGTTACAAGGGCTTCCAGGGCCAAACCACTGCATCGACGGTCAAAAGTGAGTTGCCTATCGGAAGGATAAGGCTTTAAAGAGAGCGTTACACTGATGTCATCCCGACCCAATTGAGCATCCAGAAAACGACAAACCCAACACGCCCAAACCTCCCTCCAGATGTGAATATATGCATCGGATTCATCGGTGAAGGACTTACTTTCTAGTGAAGTTAAGCTGAAACGCAAGGGTGAGAAGCGAGTAAAAAAGCTAATGTGTGTTGAGCAATGATATCAGGTTTTAAATCCTTTGGACGTACCGAAACGACAAAATAAGCGATAGCAGAAGTAACTAATCGAGTTATCACAAGAGATCTGTAGGTAAGGTTCCTGTTCAAGCCACATCCTTCCCTGGCCCCATATGCAATCGCCTAATACGTCGATTCTCCTTAAATAATCGCAGAGACAAAAGGACGGGAAATTGACTTACCACAACAAAGAATGACAATATGCACACGTAGATGAGGCCAACGAAAGTAACAGCGGCTGCGCTAAAGACCAGCGTTCAATGACTAGGTACTAAAAGAATAAAGAATACGTACACGGGTTCATTGAAGGCACGGACGTTATCTATTACAAAGTAAATTGGCTGGATAATGGTTTGAGGTGAGGTGGCGATGACGTTCAACAGGGTAGATGACGGTAATGCATGAGCAGCCTGGATTGCAAACGATGCCTGTACACTATTTAAAAGATCGCCTACCTGGGAAAAGATTAACACGCTACAATACGCAAGGGGAGAGAGGTGATACTGACGACAGGTCTGGTTATGATCCGGCTAAAGGAGTGAATTGAACATCAATGCAATCGATACCTCAACAAAAGAATCCTACTAGGCATTTTCGTTCCGAGCTTCTGCAGCATACATTGTCATAGCTCCCATCCCATTATAGGACGCGTTTGGATTGGTATACGAGGCTTGCAGGTGGCTCGAGGCACCAGGATTGACTGTGGTTGATCGTGAGGTAGAATGCGGCATAGACGATAAGGCTACAACACACTGGTAACGGCTACCCATGTCCGCTGATTGACCACATCATTCGCCAAGTCGTCCGGCCCACCAGGATATTTGCTCGAGGGTTGAGCAGTAAATGTTACTTTGGTTGTGCTTGATGCGGTAATGAGTTGTTGCGAAACGTACTGTCCTACGATACCTCCATCAAAATCCTATAGAAACAATACTTAGAAGAACGGCAACCAACAAGAAGCAGAGCCTCACAACAACCCAGCCCTTGAGAGGTCTCTCCGGCGTTTTCCATAAGGATCCCCAATAGATTGGGAATATGGCAAATATAGTGAGGCAAACCATCAAGGTGCCTATTATAAGGGCTTCAAGGTATAGCCTGCGCTCGTGTCTGTTGCTAGGGTCACAGAACCGCCTGCTAAACGGTCTCTCTTTGGCGATGGGAGCTGGTGGCGCTGCAACTGCAACGGTATCAGAGTCGGAAGACATGAAAGATAATCGTTCTGAGAATAGGGCTGGGGTCACCACATGAATTTGATCTGTGAAGGAGTTTCGATGTTAATATACTCATCGCCCTACCGTCGTGAGACATGGTTAGTAGCTTGAGATGACACATCAAACGGTCAATAGACTCGATCATTGCCGCATGATTGATCGGAAACAAGGGTGGCGCAATCCGCAATTCGTAAATAGAAATTGAGATATGTGCCAATGCAGCGTTTGGGAGCGTCTGACTATCTGCATTGTGTGGGTCAGTGAAAAAATTATATCTGCCATTCAGGAAACATCTCTCGTATCTCCGGTATTGTCCAAGTAAGAGATAGATACGCATTTACCGTCGAAAAATATTTAACGTCACGTATGGAATTTAACAGCCCATAACCTCACACAACCGTCTGCTCCAGTTGTCGCCAATACCGAGTTCTCGAGCCAATGAACGGCATTGGCACCACCGGGAGCGGCATTTGTGATCGCAATATTCTTCATAGGGTTCTCTACGCTCCAGACATACACATGTGTATCGAGTGAAGCGGAGGCACAGTGAAGAGAGTCGGATGTCCATGCAAGAGAGTTGATGCGTGCGGAATGGAAAGACCAGCGCGAGGTGATCATCTGAACAATACGTCAGAGATTCATGTCTAAAAATTTTGCATCTTAAATTATCTACCTTCTGTTCTTTCACATCGTAAAGTACGATTCTTCCGCTAGTCTATTTCAATCACATATCAGCTCAGTTGTCAGAGAGAGTTTTGAAGCAACTCACATCTCCGGAGGCAAGGAACTTCCCATCTGGTGAGAAGGCCAGCGCCGATATAACGCCCCTGTTACCATCAAGGACCGTCGTTTCTGTGAGGGATTTTCCATCCCATGCATTTAGACGAACTTTCTTGTCCTGCGACCTCTGTCAGCCGGCAATTACATAGTGCTCTGGAAGGGTCCATACCTCCCCTCCGAGTGCAACAATTCCCTGGAATGCCGCTACAGCGCTTGTTACAACCTTGGGCTTGTGTTCGAATACACGTTGATTGGACCTGAAGGCTTCGACAGAGTTGATCTCTGCGACAAACACAGTGCCATCTCCTGCTATTGCGAGTGACTTGGGTTGTGAAGCTATAGGTACTGATGAGGGTCTGGGGATACAAACGTGAGGACTCATACTCCCTCGTCAATCACAAGAGGCACATACGAGAATGACGCGCCGCTGGAATTGACACTAATTTCCCTGAGGCGGTCGTCGTATCCAACGGAATAGACGGTGCCATCTGTCGGGCTAGACGCAAGGTTGGAAATGAGATTAGTGTGGGTCTCACCCGGAACAAGAGCTGTTTCGCCTGTTTCGGATGAGAAAGAGAGGACGCGCCCATCAGCAGTGCCGCCTAGGAAGGTCGAAGAGCTGACGGGTGTTAACGCATTAACAGGTTTCTGTGGTGCCTGAAGAACAGTGTCAAGGTAGTAGACAAGATGTATGAAGTTCAACTAACATCGAGGATCCTTGATGGTCCAGCGCCTGATCTGGGATCAAAGATATTTAAGGAACCTGAGAGCGACAGAGAGACTATATCCTGTTCCCCACACCAGGTGTTTCCGACTTGTTGGTGGGGAATGCCAGAACCAAGTGTCCACGTTGTAACGGGTTTCTCAGTTTGCACATCCCCTGAAATTTTATTAACACATGGGCATGATTTGAGATACGAGTCGCACATACAGAGTACAACGGTACGATCTGCTGAAGAGGTGACAAAATTCTTGCTATCGGGACTCCAAGCGACAGCCATCTAAGCCCGTCAGATGTTGAACATCTGAGCATTGTGAAATAACGACAATAACTCACAATACTCCCGGTATGCGGACATGTAGAAAGCTCGCTCAAGGTATCCCCAGTTTTTCCGTCGTAAAGGAAGGCCTTCGCATCGCTGCCTACACTAACAAAATGATCCCCCGAAGGAGCGTACCGGACGTCTTGAACGAATTTGGTGTGTGTTTTGATCGTCTGTAAAGATATGTATGAAATCAATGAACGAAGTCAGATATAGGGGCATTACGATACCTTGTCGTACGCATAAGGCGGGCCTAAAATTCAAGCAAATCGCAAGACATCCTGCATTCAGAGGCACGTATGTAAATACCTTGGTGGAACACAATTGTGCTGTCGTCAGCAGCAGTGGCAGCTCTGAAAGGTCTCTGATGCCTGATAGACACCGCATTAATATTCTGAAGAGGTAGGTCAAGATAGCGAGCAAGTGGAACGAGCTCAAGCTCACCTTTGCATGACCAGTGATAGAACCAGATGAAGTGCCAGTGTCCATCATGAAGGCATGACCAAATCTAGCAGTTCAAATAAGAGCCTGAGGGCATCCATACCAATTGATCGCTTACTTGTCCCGTCCCTCCCCAACGGCAATGATGCGTTTGCTTTCGCCGTCCCAAGCGAGATCGTTGCTGGGGAAGAGTTAACAAGGATGTCCTCTAAACAGCTTTACGAAGACGTACATCCGCCCTGAGAGGACTCTGTACTCTCCTTTCACGCTCTGATCTTCACCAACAGTGTCCCAGACTTTCACTAAATAAATCAAATAACGATTCGTCAAGGTAGCCCCGCATTCAGCATCAGGACAACATACCAGTACCATTTGCATCAGCAGATGCACAGTAGTACCCTGAAGGCGAAAATCTAGCCACCGTCACGTTATGAACATGTCCAGAGTAGGTTTTTGACAGAAGAGGGTTCTGTCAAGGATGGATGAGCCAGAGTCGTGAGCTGAAATGACCATGTTGCGGATTCCAAGCTCACATTCAGATCGCGGATCTGAAAATAACATCTTCAGCACAAACAAGCATATAAATTGAGTAAACGGTTACTACGCACGACAACAGTTTTGCCAATGGTGTAAATGACCTTGTCCTTTGATGCACTCAGTCTCGTCGAGGCTCCTCGGGTCGTGACTGGATTTGCAGGAAATATCCCTGTTTGCTTGAAGGACATTGCGGATGCCTAAGTGAAGTGCGCAAGTAAGAGAGCAAGATAAGACTGTGCATAGGTAAAGCTGCGATCTAGTATGATTACAACCATCACGTGGACGTACTACGCTTCGCAGGATCTAAGGGGCCGCGTTCTATTCTGACTACGAACCACACATCGATCTTCAGGTCAGCACAACTCAACAAAGATGGAACGACTTGAAATGAATATAAAATCATGGGGAATCGAGTGATTACAGCTTGCCAGGGGACCCTGGTCAATGGGTAAAAATTGCTCATAGGTGCAAAGAATCAAAATGACTAAAATATAAACCCATAATGGACTGAAGCGCTGGGTTAAATGGCACACTTTCGGTCTTTTTTCTTGATAGCAACTGAGTATTTTGCAATCCGTTCAACAAGGTCTTTAGTCTTTAAAAAAACTCAGCCTAATCCAAACAGCGAGTGAATTACCCAGAAAAATGGGTCCATATTGCTCAATGAGCAAAGGAACAATATACATATGAATACAAAATACACAGCAGAAAGATCGAAACACCTACACTGGATCGGTATAATTAGATAGCGCCTCGACACATTGGACATATAAACGCCATAACACCCATCGTGTTCGCCCCCGTATCTTGAGCTTTCCTTTTCCTACGAGAAATCACATCTTTACTTGCATTGGCATTGCTTAAATCAACAATCGCCCTCGTCTGATCCCCTACCTTTTCCTCCCACCGGTCCAACGCTGCTTCTCCTGTAAGGCACTCCTCATCTTGAGGTCCTGAAGGAAGCGCAGAAGACAGCCCCAGTGCAGCGTACACAATCCGTCTCGCAGCAACAACCGCAGCGACATTCCCCGATACGCCGCCTGCATACCATGCAATGCCACGCACAATCGGCTGCTCAGCGACACGTACCAGGTCTGGCGGTAGCGTCTGAAGTCTGAGCTCAAGGTCGTCATCATCTTCCTCGTCCTCTGACGATAGTGCAGGGGGAGGCTGGGGGTGCGAGGGGCCGGATCGTTTGGGGCGTCCTCGTCGGCCGCCACCCCGACCCGCTCCTCGAACTGGAACTGTGTTTACAGTGCTAGATGGAAAAACAAAGTCGTCGGCGTTGTCGTCGGCGTTGTCACGTTCATCCAACGGGGTGCCCAATCGCACGCGTTTCGTCTCTGGTCCCATGCCCTTGCCTAAAGGTCTTGTGCGCACGGCAAAGATATCTCCATCTACGTCGGGTGCAGCACAGAGGAGTCTGCGTGCACGAGAAGCGGCACCAGTATCGGGATCTTCGCAGCCCTCATTTATAAGACACGGCACATGAAAGAAACGCCGGCAACTTGGACGTGGGCAGTAGTGCATTAACTGGTGGGCTTGTCGGACGGTAGATTTTCCTGCGGATTTGGGCTGCGTTTTGGATTTGGAGTTGATTGTATAACTATGCGGAGCATAAGGAACGTCGCAAACACAAGAAGATTTGCCAGGCGCTGGATTAAAGAGAGCGTTCGAAACTTCGAAGGCATAGCGAACGTAAAATTCGTCCCAGGGAATATAGGGCTGCTTCAAGTCGCTGTCGATGAGCTTATGCAATAAAGCGACACCTAATGGAAGTGAATGATACACTTTAGGTGACGAAATTCAGCGCGTACCACTGAAAGCCAAGGTAGATACATAATTAAATTGATCGGAATAAAGACGTTCATATTGCGTGCATGCTTTATCGTCACTGGAACGCATCAGGCCGTCTGAAGAGTATATTTTTATTACAATGCTTACAAGGACTTGACGACCATTTTAGCCTCTCTACCAGAGTAGTACCATTGTACGCGTGTCCACACTTCGGCTTCCGAGGCTGCGCGTATGTCACGGATTTTTCCAACCCAATACTCGTGTAACTCCAGCAACTGTCCAGGCTCGCGTCCAAAGGGGTATATCAGAGCACTTGACATATTAGATATGCTCGCAGATTTGTATCATTGAACTTACTTGTCTCCTCTTCGAAACGTATGGTCTTCACCATCTTCATCTCTGACTGCACCCAATTTTTATCGACGAGAGCAATATATCAGAGAGCACGCACTGACAAATGAAGAATACTGAGCCCAGGAATCCCAATCTTCGTCCGTTGGTAAGGCCTCTTTGCTTTTTATCTTACGTTGCGTCTTGGATGGAGCCATACTAGGTGAAAGTTGGGGCCCTTGGGGTTTTGAACCCAAATCATTACGTCAGCGAAATTGACTTTCTAATTTCTATCAAGCGGACGCGTCGCGCGTCGCGTCGATTGACCTTCTTTGAAGATCATCTCGGAAGAAATAATCCCGGCACTTCTGACTGGTTGAATTTACCAAGGTACGTTTAATTTTAACTACGGAAGTCGTAAAGGGTCGTAAAAAGAGAGGGGGGAAAAGTAACTAGTAGTAACGAAGAATGCACAATAACAGGAAAGCGACTTATGGGCCATGCAAAGCGTAGCTAACACAGCGTGATATCAATACAGGTGGTGTATAGGGAGATGGCTCCGAAATATGTGACGTGGATTCCTTTGGGGTAGTAGAAGGGCCGAAGAGAAACATCAGAAAACGCGGGGATATAGTAGTGAAGAAAAAGTAAGAAAAAGGAGTGTTTCTGTAGCAATGATAGCTGGGAGGAAGAGAGTAGAGAAAAGAAATCGATGTTTATTTCGCCCCTGCGGCCGCAAGGGCCTTTTCCTTGAGGACAGAGGGATAGCTGTTCATTAGATGGGCCAAGGAACGAAGGTCCTCTTGGTCCAACAAAGCAATAGTAATCTTGGGCTATAAGTTTCACGCTATCAGTTATACGGCACCCAATCAGTGACTTGTATGCAACATACCGCTCCCTTAATACCAAACGATTTGATGACTTTGAATCTATAAATCAAACACAATATCAGCCCAAAGATACTTGGCCTAAAGGGAAAACGACGTACAATTTATCACCAAGCAACTGCTTCTGCTGCTGAATCTGCTTGTCACGCAAGCTGTCAATGAACTCATCAGTAGCCTGCACAACCAGAGGATCGGCCTTGGGAAGGGGAAGTCCTGTCGATGACGAGGAGTTCGCAAGGCGGATGATTTCGAGTGCAGGCAGCTTCGCCAAGGAAGAGATTGTATGACCCGAAGTCGAGTTGGATGCTCCGCCAGGAGTCCCAGGCAAAGGTGATGACGCCGCTGAGGGGCCTCTCGACGACAAATCTGGAGTCTTGGGCGACTCCTCGAGCCTTGAGATGGTCTTCTTTGCCTGGGGAGTAACAGGGACGTTTGTCGGCTGCGGTGCGGACTTCGTGGACTGGTTGTCGGCAACTTTTTGTTCTTCTTCTTCTCCATCGTCACTCTCAAGCACCATCTTGGCATCCACGAGTTTGGCACGAAGGACTTCCACGTTGAATAGACACATGGCGCGCTCGCGTTTGGGAAGACTCATCAGAAGGTCAGTGAGCTCTGCTTGGCGAGCGTTCTCGAGCTTGGTGACGGCCGCCAACATACGGTCGCGTTCAGACGCGGGAGGTACAGATCCCGAGGGCGAGGAGGTGCGTGGTGGGGAAGACATTGCCGGGCTCACGGACACAGGGGTCGATGGGTGTTCAGGAGCGCTAGCAGTTGCATTCAGAGCAGCTGGATCAAGAAGGCGAGAGTCTTGAGACGCTGATGGAGAAGGCGACTTGGAGGGCACTGGAGCACGGAGGTTGGCCTTCATGTTATTAACGTGGACCTCGAGTTTTATGGGATCTTCTATGCACTGTACAACCTCGCTTAGGGACAGGCCAACAAGGGAGTCGACGATTGCGGACAAATCGCCTTCTGGTACGAGCTCAAGTTTCTTGACCTGCCGACTCAACTCCCCAGACAGAACCTCTTTGCGGACTACGGGCGAAAGGCTGGCAAGGTCATCGTAGCGCATGGGCATATTAAGAGTCCCAGAAAGAGCAGCCTAAAAAGCTATCTCGGCCCCTGAAGAGAACGCTGATGAAAAAAAGGCTTACATTGTAATAACTTCCAGAACCCCTCCTCGGCCTTTCAGACCTGTCCGGACTAGTAAAGTGGTTGGCAACAGGAGACAGAGGTGCAGAAACCCGACGAGGGCTAGACCATCCGCCATAACTGTCTCCAGCTTCACTAGCCGCAGGGCTAGTGGCTCCACTGGCACTCCTAGGGTGCCCATTGTGTCCTGCAAATCGCTGAGCAAGCTTCTCCTGGCGTAACTGTTTCGGCTCGTGCAAGCGGACGACGATCTGCTTAGTTCCCAGTTGTGCACCATTCATCGCATGCATCGCATTGGTTGCTGAAAACCAATCAGGGACATTCGACGCCAAGAGATCGGCATGCTAACCTTGACCAGGTGTCTGGAAGGAAACGAAACCAAAACCGCGACTTTCTCCATTTTCATTCCGCATGACACGTGCACTTCAAGGAGTTGCAGTCGAAACTCGTTGCTCAATCAGAAAAAACACACCTAACAATTTGACCGAACTGGTAACATATAAGACCATGGGAAGTCGCAGAGTATTTAGGCGCTCACCTGACGGAAGTGACTGAAAAGATCATTGGAGTCGATCGACGGGTCGAGGTTCTCGAAGGGAGATCAGTGACAAGTTCATTGTGCAGGGTCAAGGACCCTGAACTAGGAAAAAAACTTACTTTACAGAACAGGTTGCATGGATCGATCAGGCCACTATGGCTCGTCGACCCGGGACCAACAAGCGGAGCAAGTTGAACTTGTTGGCCAGGTCCGTGAACGAATGGCAATGGCGAACCTGGTGGAGGCAAAGGGGCTCGCACAGAGTATGGGCTGCCTCGCGATGGGGAATACTGCTCTTTCATCAGATAAACATATACCAAAAAAATCGGAAACACACTAACCTGAGCTGGGTATGAAGGGTACACAGATGCAGAAGGAACGAAGGCTGGCGCATTTGTGTTGAATTCTGTGGGCATACTACCGCTAGCGGTGCGTCGTGCTTGGTATACCTGCACTGCGATGTTATGGCCATCAACATCGGCGCAATGCATAGCGTCCTCTGCAGTTCGAGCATCGTCCTCATTCCAGAATTCGACCGTGCCTGTTTCGGCTCCAAATTGAGTCTGAGCGCGAACTGAGGCGAGAGCGCCAAATGGCCGGAAAAGGTCGTAAAGTTGACCGTCGGTGTAATTCGGAGGAAGATGCTTTACGAGGCGAGGAAGTGCAGATGGAGGAGGAAGTGGAGTTGGGGGGTTTGTGGGGGGATAAGGAGAAAGTACGAGGGGTACGGCAGGCAGGATGGCTGGGATAGGTCGTGATTGGAGCGTAGCCAGCGCCTTTTCCGCTAAATTATATCCAGGTTATACAGAGTAAAAGCTTGTTGACAAGATTTGCACTCACCCTTCTCGATGAAACGAAACTCGATGGTTCCATTCAAGAGGTCAGAAGAACTGTCGCGTGGTATCTTGGGCCTGAATGGGCCACAGGTGACAAAAGCCATTGCAAGGTTTTCATCAGTAATATTTGAGGGAATATTTGATATGTAAAGAAGAGGTTCATGAAGATATGGGTGGGGGTGCGGCCCACAAACTTCTTGGTCTTGCGCTGCGTGATCGTAGTCGGAATCCATCGTGATTATTAGAGTTAATCGTGGCGTAGAAGATAGGGAAAGGGAACAAAGGGATCCAGGAGACTTGGGGAACCCTCTACAATCGCAGCCTGGGCCAGTGATGCCTGCGTGAGGTCAACCCTCACAAAAAAACTTGGGCTCCTTACAATGGGCTTATGTAAACTGATCTTGTCATGTCATGTCATGGCCCTCCCTAACCTGGGGCGAATACTACAAATACAATTCGTTGTTCGTGCAATAAGGATATATGTATGCTTCGTCTCTATGATCTAATCCGTCAAGACATAAGGTCATGATGCTGTCTGTGTGTCAAAGTCAGTCTTGTGTGCACCCTGCATTTGATGCTGGCTTACCATCTCCAGGATGGACATAAATACCGAATTACACGCGATGGGTATATTGTTTACGCGTCCATTATGGGTGGCGGCTATGAAGACGACTGCTAAAAGTTTAGTTTTTTCTTATTCAACGCACAAATACCAGAACTAACCGACGAATTGACCGCGTGCGCTTCGCAACAGAGGATCGCTTTGCCAGATTCTTTATCCATGGAATGATATTGTTCGAAGGTACCATCATTGAATACTTGGACCAACTGCAAAGAAGATGTCAGAAGACACAAAGATTCATCTTATGAATCCAACCTACCTTTCTCCAAGGCTGCTTAGTACTGAGGATGTTTGCAGCGCTTCCTCAGATGCAGGAGGAATGGCATACTCAGTACTAGTAGCCACCGCTTCAGAAGTTGTCACATGGGTGCTAATGAGATGCGAGTGATGCGCCTTCTGCAGGCCTAACGCGTGAAAGGCTGGAGCTGCAGAGACCTGAAGAGAAGACAAGAGAACGACGAGAGTTAGAACGACAACTCGGGGGTAGAACATAGTGATCTGTGTCTGTGTCTCTGCCTGTGTCTGGGGCGAAAGGCTGACTGAGCATTGGCACCTGTCGGAGTGTTTAAGTATCGTCTTGCAGCATTCGTATTCTGGAAGGATGATTTGGCCTCCGGTCATTCAGCCATGCCATCACTATTCGAGAATCCGGCGCCTGGGCTTCACTTCCGCGGCATTCACTCGCACAGAAAGGAGACGAGGACGAGGGAAGAAAAGCTTCTTCGCCGGATGCCTTTACAAATGGATTGACCCGCTTTGGGCTTTCATAGCACAATCCTTCATTGGTCCCCGCGGGGAATGCGGAAATATGGATAGGAATGTCAACATTGATCAGTCGAGATTAAGCATTGCACGCTGGTCTAGCTCTTTGCACTAGTAGACACTGGACCTCTTGAGATGACTGATTCCAGACAAGGGAGCGCCAGCAGTATGTGGAACATCATTCGACAGAGAGGCATTGAGCTCACTCACGAAAGGGCACGCGCACTCTTTCCATGACGACGATTACGCTCAGGGCACCGGGCGTCACAAGCAGCGAAAAATCAGGCCCACCCGCCGGCGCCATATTGGCCCGAGTTGTGGATAATTCGGAGAGTGAGTTGCCTCGGATTGTGGATCATAAAAGGGTATTAGGTTGCTTGCACTGTATAGAATGACAAGTATGGGAGTAATGTCGAGTCGTGCAAGCTTGCAGCGGCGTGCGCCGCGCTGCCACATTGATCCACGGAGAACATTGTCAGAGCTTTATCTCGTATCGTTCATCCATCAAAGGCTCTGTCAAATCTGTGTCGAAGATTGTTTGATAGGGATGAATGATTGATTCCTTCTGCAAAATAGTGTAATAGGACATATCACGCGAGGGTTAACTTGGGAGACACACATGAGACTCGTTTCTGTTACAATATCAAGGCAGCCAATAGACACCTAGAGTCTATTCTCATAGTCCATCGGTCTCAGTGCTAAGACCAGGATAATTCTTGAGAGGATCCTTTCTGAGAGCCTCTATTTCCGTCGCAGAACCCGGTGTTTTCCCACTTCCAGATTTGACCTTCATCACTGTTCCAGGAACAGTGTTCAGTATCGCAGGGGCAGGTGTAGACGTCTAGGAAAATCGTTAAGTGACGGTCAAGAATAGCAATTAAGGACATACCTCATCACGAAATGGTGTGAATTTGGGTGTGGACGGTACAACAGACGCCGCGGCATCCTGAGTATCAACATAGGGCTTTATTGAACTCTTTGCAGGCGTCTTGGCTACTTCTTGCCCTGACGTGGGCTTCCCAGCAGGAACGGGTGGTGGAGGCATGTCTTCCGGGCCTGGGTCCCTGAAGATAGCTATCTTAGACCCCGAGGCTGCAGACGAGGAGCCAGAACCGGACGCAATCCGTTTCGAACGACCAGCCTGTTTGATGATTGTGCCAGAAAGCTTCTTCGTCTCTGGCACGTTTTCTTTAATCCTAGTTTTACGTGTCCCGAGATCAGTCCACGTGTTCTCAGAGGCTTCAGCGGCCAGTGATTCGGAGCCCGTGGGGTCTATGAAGATTTGTAGAGGAGCATTGGATGCTGTTCGAGAGGATGAAGAGGCAGTAGAAGATGTGCTGCGTGAGGAGGTCAAGCCTGTGGACCCCGTGACCGATCCCAAGGCTGATTTGAGGACTGGCCGCGAAGGGGCAGCTGAAGGCACTGATGTCGCAGCAGGTGGTGAAAGCGTGTTGGACATCATCCGCTTTTGAAAATCATCATGTCTGGCCTTGAGGTGGTCAAGAGGTGCAGCTCGCCGCGCAATGCCTAGGGTATAAGCATCATCAGCCTCTTTTCGTCTGTTGAGTCAATGGTCATCTATACCAAGCCACTCGTCATGTGCACGAGAACTTACCGACCGTCCCTTTCTAATACGGCAGCATACTCCTCATACAGCAGAGCAAAATTTGTGCCTATCTCATTTGCAATCAAAAAGCGGTATATGAGCGTGGGCCTTTCAACGAAGCTGGCATAGAGAAGCCACAGCTTAAGATATTTCAGGTCCCCTCTCCACATTCCCCCGCGGTCGTCCTTCAGCACTCGGGTCGCCTCCTCAAGAAGTTCGAGAAGCCCAGACTCTACACTTGGGCCCTGAGGATAGTTCTCGATTGTCCAATACACCAAACGACAATATGCCTCCAAGGGGTCGTCCTCTTCATCGTCTAGTGCCAGCTCAACATTGATTCGTAGTCGGTTCCGTGTTGCCGCGAGCTTCGAATCTCGCTGGGCGTGCGGTGTTGCGAGGATAGCGGAAAGTGCAGTGACTCGCCGACCAGTCCCAAGAGGTTGAACATTCTCCTTAGCGGCTTCTAACAGATCACAGTCGACCATAGCAGGTGAAGCTTCCGTAAAAACGTCGTCTTCTGTTTCCATTTTCTGAGGATTCAAGCGATTGTCTTTAATGAAAGGGTACGGAGTTTCGTGAAGTTGTAACAAAAGCTAAAGACGAAAGTTGTCCAAGTTCACCTTGTGATGTCAATTTCCACGTGACCGCGATCTTTCGACATCCCCGTTTCCTCTGAACTTGTCACTGTTCTACGACCCTCGTTAATCTCTTTAGTATCTCACTGTGCTTCCGAAATACTGCGTATTAATCTTGTATCTGCAGTGAAGCGAAGCACTGCTCAAGTCCAAACACTCTCATTATGGGCGCTTGGCAAATTGCCATTCCGTAGTATAAAAAGGCAGTTGGCACGCCTCAAGCTCAGGTTACGCCGACAGCTTGCTTAACCTCCAGGCACACTTCTTAAGCTCACCTCCGCTGTAAATGTCGGCGCATCTCTCAAGGGGACGACCGCGGATATGTTTGCGACGACTGGGATGCAGAATCTCGTACCTTAAGTGAGATGCGTGAAGTTTTATCTCGCACGCGGAGCTCCTGTGGAATGAATAACATCTTTAAAGTCTTCTCATCTCACACGTAGAACATGTTTGCTTCCCTGGAATGTGGCATTCATCCTTTCCGAGCATTTTGTTCTCCCTTTTCAGTTAGACGAATACCTGTACCGGCATGGATGACGGATATTGATAATGGATTTTAAGGACTAGATAAATAACCTACTCAGGCAGGTATTGGTACGAGCCTCCCACTATGCTGTTTGTCTGGCCTTCTGCTGTGATTATCCTGTGCCTTTCCTTGGTCGTCTCTGCGGCACCCTCGATTCCACCACCTACATCCCATGAGAGCGTTCCTGACGCACAACGTTGGAATCATCTATCCTCAATTGACCCTCAGCCAGTCCGCGGAAAACTGGGAGCGACTATTATTGGCCCACAAAACGCAGATATAAGCGGGCAGAATGAGGACCTCCTAGCTCCACCGACGACCGACCATGGACAAATGCCGAACCTCAAATGGTCGTTTTCTCTCAGTCACAATCGTCTAACTACTGGTGGCTGGGCTCGTCAACAGAATAGTATGTTGAATAATTTTCACTCACGTATTCCGTTAACACTCTACTGAAGAGGGAGTTTTACCCATGGCGACTGCCTTGGCTGGTAAGAAACGTCTCGAACCTGTTTGATTCATGAAATCTATCAAATGAATACATCGCGACAGGCGTAAACATGCGCTTGAAAGCTGGTGCTATCCGGTGAGTGATCTGACATTACTGAGCCGATGCGTGACGCCTCATATTCACCCAGTGAATTACATTGGCACAAGACTGCAGAGGCTAGTCCACCCACTTTGCTTGCTAAATGATACAATAAATCCTCCGATAGTGGGCTTATATGTTAAAGGTGAAGATCTAAGCGCCGAAGACCAAAACCGTACTTATTTCCGCCAGGGCGATGCGAGGATCAGTACCATGACGCCCGAAGGAGAGATTTTTGTGGGCGACGTGGTATGTTCTGCCTCCTTTTGTGCCTTCTTCGCGATGCCAATCTATCCATAGTCTGAAGGAGACGTGTGGTACCTTCCTGCAGGTCACCCACACTCAATTCAAGCCAAAAATACCACGGAAGACGGCACCGAATTTCTCCTTATTTTCGACTCGGGGGATTTCTCGGAAGACTCAACATTTCTTCTTACAGATTGGCTTGCCCATGTTCCTAGAGCCGTCCTTGCAAAGAATTTTGGTGTATCGGACTTAACAGTGTTCAACCATATCCCAAAAAAGGAGCTCTACATATTCCCTTGTACGTCGGCCTGCAAGTAGGCTACTGTAGCGGTCTATTGAATCATGCTTATGGACATACAGCCTCTCCGCCTCCTGACGATCCTACCTTGGATATGGTTGTCCCAAATAACGCCCCTAACCCATATACATTCCCCCTTTCTAGGGCCGAGGCCAAAAAGACATCAGGGGGAAGTGTCAAAGTCATAGATTCAAGGTCCTTCAAGGTCACTGATAAGATAAGCGCTGCGGAAGTCGTTGTTGACATAGGAGGAATGAGGTCAGTAGGGAACCTATTACATTCGTATGTATACTACTGACCTCATATGATCGTTTAGAGAACTTCATGTAAGATTGCGCTGCATTTTTCACTATCCAATGACCCACATATGCCACGTAACATGTATTAGTGGCACCCAACGCAACCAGAATGGACATTTTTCATGTCAGTTAAAACAATTTCAACATAGGTCATAGTATCTCATTTTCTCGTATAGCTCTGGCGAAGCTCGCATGACTATCTTTGCTTCGTCATCTAATGCTCAGACGTACAATTTCCAGGTAAATTTTTGACGCCACTCCGCGATCCTGCTGAATCCACTTCTGTCTCTGCTTCAGGCAGGCGATATCGGATATATCCCGCCATCTTACGGTGAGTAAAGACGATGGAACACCCGAGGCTTTACTGAATTTGAATGTATGACTACAAATAGGACACTATGTAGAAAACACTGGCAGTACACCTCTCAAGTTTCTTGAGATATTCCAGGGAGGTAAGTTATGACATTGAATTCTTAAGGCCAACCGACGATGATACGATATTATGGCAGGAATCGTTCAAGATATTTCACTCACTCAGTGGCTGGCTCTTACCCCTCCAGCACTGGTCAAGGCGCACCTCGGCCTACCAGATGATATGATTGATAAACTTAGTAAAGTTAAGCAAGAGGTTGTGTAGTATTTCGCCATCAGTTAGTAACGTCACATTCAAATACTATCCACATAACATCATAAAAATACAATAAAAGATTGTACACATCGATTGAAAGAGATCTTAAGTAATGTACCGGAAGTTAGGAGCCTACAGCACAAGTTAGTAAGATGTAGAATGTATAGCGCCAGCTACACTCACCTCATCGGCGAGTTCGTGAGTATCAACGCGAGCATCCTTTTCGGGTTTCCCGTACACCCGGTCACGACGAGTATTCTCCATCTTGTAAGAGATCTACAAAGCGCAGATCAATCTCCGTCAGGACAGTGATCGGAATATTGCCACATACTGAAAGCACAAGACAGCATACAGCAGCGAGGAATTCTAGGGCACACCCAACTAAGTAGAGAGTGAGTGAGGATACACATCATATGACGAACGTTACTCACTCGCAAATCCTTGACTGACCACCAACACATCGTCAGATAGAGATTTATAGATGACTTGTGACCACTCACATGTATCTAGGTCCTTCTGTTGATGGGTATATGTGGGATCCAAGCACACTTCCGCACTGCCCAATTGCCATAAACATCGGGATTCCAGTAGCCTTCTTCGTTTCTGATCCAAGGTTGTGCGCATCTAGTCAGAGAAGCGTCAGACTATTATCAACCTATCGCAGAGATGGGACTGACACCAAGCAATTATCAGGCCTATAGTCGTGTAGGTTCCACTGGTGATACAGAAACAGGCGAAATATCGAACATGGTTGTTGTCATGGACCGTCAGTAAAAGACTTGCAGAAGGAGAGGGTCAATTCCCAGTGAAGGAGAGATGATATCGTAACGTACAGATATCCGATTCCGCCAATAGCACATGCTAATGCCATGAATCCGCCACGATGCTGTAATCTGTCAGAGGAATAAGAGAAAGTGACAAGGACAACGGCTGCAACGGCGTAGGGCGGCACCGTGAATAACTGTGCACGAGCATTGCCTTGACAGAAGATCAGTCTATCTTTCTAAAATTGACACAACACGGGCAGAACGCACTATACCCGAGGGTCGTCAAAATGGTGGGTAAAAAGGCGGAGATGGAAGCCAGAGCACAGTTCAATCCAAAGTAGATGACGCCTCCAACATATATCTGGTGGGAGTGAAGGTTGGCAACGAATCAATACCTTATCAACACGAAAAGACATACTCTCCAATCTCTGAATGCACGGCCAATGTGAGCTAATATCCCAGAAGCGTTGAGCGTCGATTTGCATGATAAAACGAAGAAAATGCAGCGCACCTTTGTTGACGACTGCTCCTGTATCACCACTCGTTGCCCTGTTCATTCTGTCCAAAGCAATAGCACGTTCCCGTTCGTTCAAAAATGTCGTTGACTCCGGACGATTAGGGAGGAAGAACCGAGTCAGCACACCAAGAATTAGCGCAGGTATTCCCTGTGCGAAAAAAAGTTTGAGGAAAACACAATTACGAAAAAAATGTGTACCCACTTCAATTATGAACAAAAGCCTCCAGTTTTCAACACTGGAATGGATATGTTGAACACCAAACGCGAGAAGACCACCGAAGGCACCGGCAACGGCAGCGAAGCCGAACCAATAGGCCATCTGCCTTAATGGTTAGCATACCACGCTTCAACCTAATATTTTCCTGGACTTACACGCAATCCCATTTCTTCCTTTGTATAGAACAGAGCTATCTCAATGTTAACAATCCTGCCGTCAGCAAAATAGCAGATACGCCTTACAGAAGTATAGGGGAATGGCAGGTCCAAAACCAGCCTCAAAGATGCCCAAGAACAGCCTCCCTGCCATCATTCCGCCGAAATCGAAAGCAGTAGACTGGCGTTGATGGTAAGACCGAGATATAGATAGACAATTCATTCTTACCATTAACGTTGAAGACAGGCCCCAGCCAATAGCGCAACCCGCCATCCACACTCGTGGAGGAAACAGTTTCGATATCACAGTGGCCGGAACTTGGCAGAGAATCTGTCTTTAGATGTAAATACCATTTCATGTGCACGACAGATGAAAGCTTACGTAGGAGAAGAAGAACACAGAGTTGATCCAGTCGAACAAGATACCCGTCTTGTCGCCACCGAGGATGTCTTGTGGGAGGCCTTGCAGCCTTGCATTCCCGAGATTCGAACGATCAAGGTCTAAGGACGAGTCTAGTCAGCACCAAGAACTCAAGATGCTAAGACGAGAGACTAACAGGCAAACAGATAGAGTAGGCATGCTATGGGCAGGATTCGATTGTCGAGTTTCCGTACAAGTCTTTTTTCCTCCTCTGTCTGCTGCTTGAGGTCTCCTTGCGAAGGATCAGAGACCGTTTCGAGCTTCTCGTCAGGGTTCGTTAGTTGAGAGTCCTTTTTGGCAGACATAGATGATGACAGACAACGTCGTGGGCTTCACAACGACGCTGGAATAGGAGGAGAAACCGAAGACTTCGGGTGAAATTGAAATTGTTGAAAGGATGGTATTTATCCTCAGATGCGAATAACGTCACCACTCACTAGGATATATTCGTCTCTATCCAAGTTTTTCTTCACTCCAAGGAGTAGGTCAAGAATGGGCCTTGTGACCACATTCATATCAGGGATGACAACGGGGTAAAACAGATGTTGAAGCCCTCAACGTGGCGAGACTGTTCACTGCAAAAATCAATAACTTATTCCGGTCAGAATTGAGATCCAATCGTGCATGTGATGTCGGCCGATAAAGCGAGCCCCATACAGCAAACGTTCTCAAGGAAGTTGTGCAGGTGGTTCCCATTTGCTGGCGGGAAGACCGGCACGCGTTGATAACCGGCAATTGCCATGAGGTTCACAGCGGTGAATGAATTCGAATATTTTCTCTTTGTATATGTCTCTTGCTCTTGTAACCATCCTGGAATGATAGCCAGAAAGATTTAGCTTCACCCGACAGACTGACTTCTTCGCTGCCAAGCGTTAGTAGTTACCGTAAGTGGCTTCAGATCCGTGTTTCTTTCTGAATTACGATAGAGATTATGGGTGACAAGTAGACCCAGCATCAATCTCAGAAGATAGACGGACCCAGCATTTGGCAAGAGGACGTCGGCCGACTGACATGACGTTAAGGGCCAGCGCAAGAGTCTCAACATTCAGAACCCGATGTAGGCACTCGCTTGATTGACAGAAATGGAGACCTGAACTTTATATTGCTTAAGGCCTGGCCAAGATGGACAACAACGTCAAAAAATAGGCTACTAACGCATGGTCACCGCTACGTTGACTGCTTCTTTTGTGGGGGACCGCCGGAGCATGCGGTGGAAAAGAACAATTATCAAGCACCTCAACCACGTCAGCTAGCCACTGTAGTCCCGTTCATAATGGGATTACGAAACGCTGAATGTCTGTCGCCGAGGAGTCAGAGCCACAACACAACCAATGAAGTGGTCGGAGTAAAGTTAGACAAGTCCAGGAGCCTGGAGGAACCGGAGTGGTGCAACGTAAGGAAATCGACGACAGCTTTTGGAGCGAAATATCACACGAGCGAGGCACTGCTGGGACTTCGCCCGAAAGGTTTTCGTGAAGAGGGTTGAAAAATACGCTCAAATGATACTTGTTTGATTGTGGTGGCGTCGACGACAGCAACTAGGAGGATTGATTCAATGGGAAAAGGCCTCACCGTCTCTGGCCCTGTATCAACTTCGGCCGACATTTTTTTTACTATTTTACTATTGGAAAACATAGTGTGAGTGGGGACTCGATAGCGGGGAATCTCGTGAAGGCTGCTGCCTGGAAGGAGATCATAAGCAAGAGGCTATAGGACGGCAAAGGCTGAAATCAACTTCACGGTACTGGAACACAACATTCCAAACTGGTGACCCTCGTCACTCCAGATACCTGAGGATTGTGAAGGTCATGTTTGTGTAATAGTTCCGTGTTTTGTCCCTAGTGCATGTGAATGCCTACGTCTTGTGTCGAGAAGTAATGAGAGGAAAAAGCTTGAAGAAGAAAGAACATGACATGGATGGATGATTGTCGTCGCTACAATTAGATTCGAGACGTGCAAGACTTTAATTTGACCGACGAAGCCACGAGAAGCCAGCGAATCCTTGAACTTCTTCCCCTGGAAGCTTAGTACGGTCCGAAAAGCGTACAAGGGAGGAAATTTTCTAGTCGAGAAAGACCTTGACTATGAAACAATTGCCCCAAGTTGAAGCCAGGTACAGTAATCAGATAGAAAAGTATTTCTCCAGTGGCTCACATGAACAATCTGCTTCCGGAGGAGTGCAGGAAAAGGCACGATTCATTCGCCGCCTATAGCTGAACCATGGTGGTCATTGACAAAATTCTGGGTGGTATTCTGTTATTTTCAAAACTCCACTATCGGCAATAAACGAAGGGTGCTAAAACGATTTGCTTAGCTGAGACCGATTTCACAAATGATGATAGCTAAAATACTCAAGAGCAGGGAATCTGACAAGTGGGGCAGGTTATGGAATCCAGTGGCTCAGCGTAGAAAGAACAGGAGCTGAACCACTCTTCCTGCGTCCTCACTGCGGTCCAGGGTGAGCCTTCCGTAATGATCAAAATCTCAATGTCAGCACTTGATTTGCTAAATGCAGGGCAGAGTTCGTCAAAGGATGCCGAAGGAAACGTTGGATTTAGCTAGCTCTATCTTAGTATGAACGTACGCATAATAGCTGAAAAGGTACTCATGAGGAATGGGTTTGACACGCACCGCCTGCTAAGCCATTGAATGATATTTAAGCGCTGAAATACGTTTTAGGAAGCAACATACTCACATTTCGAAGTGTCATGTCGATGTGGCTGTTGTTAGAATGGACTTTGAAATTGAGTGGCATCTGAGGGATCTACGCAACTAACCAATGAAGGAACCATGGTCCTGGATTATCGGTGAAGAAGCGGATGACACTAGCGTTCCTATCATCACTTGTAGGGACGGGGTCGCGGCGGGATATGTGTCACTAAATGCGTTTTTTGATGATCCAGAAAGAGTGCTATAGAAAGTCCAATTTTATCATGAAGTCCGATAACAATGTGGCTGAAACGTGTGCGTAGAGTATGATGGAAGGAGTGCTACAGAAAAGTCACAATCAGCTCGTATCCATGTATAAATGTCCGCTAGTTAGAAAACTTACAATCCCGCCTTGGAGTGACGTCATTCATGCATGTATGTATCAACACAAGTGTTAACTTTCAAAATGTACACTCTTCCGCTGCATTAAGTCGCTCGCTGCTTGTGTACCGTTGAGGAATCAGTACGGGCACGCTAGACGATTCATGATGGCTCTCAGGCTGTTGATGTTGAAGACCTCGACATCATTATTCCAAGCTGAGACGGACAGGACGACAATGCCCACTCCACTAAGTCTAGGTTCGCCAGGCGGCTGAAGAGCTGAAATGTACAGAAAGTCGTCCTAGTCATTCAGTGGAAGAGCCGATAGGCCGACCGTTATCGGGAATGGCGTGCCCCGATATCGCAGTATACCAGAATTTCGAGCATAGTCAAGTTTAGGATAACCTCGGGACGACAGTGAGTCCGCGCGGATTCAGTAGTTGTTCACTGATGATTTTTCAGGCGAGGACAGAATAGCGATATCCAGAATAAAAACAAAGGGAGTCAACAACGAGGGGCGCAGTATGTTGATCATCTGGTGATTGTGGATTGTAAAATTAAAGCCATCGCAGGAAAGGCCGATGAGGCAAAAACGGTACCTTTTCCTGGCCTCGACATTTATGACAGTTGGAGGAGCCAAGGTATTCATAAGAACTTCGCTCCACATTGTGCGACCCTTAGCCATTTATAAGCATGGACAAAGAGTGGCTAGAATTCATCGGTGAAGTTGGTGACGCTACGTGAATCCTACGGAGTGTCTGAGTAGTGTTATCATTTGAGTACTGTATGTCATAAGTCGCACCAGTCGGATAAACTAATAATGGTCGATTCTGCAATGGTTTAGTTCGACGATTCCTGGCACTCACGTTGTTTAGATATGGGTCATTAAAATCATATATGTATGATTGTGTGACTATCGGACCACGAAGACCGCCGCAGTACTGAGTAGCTATACAATCCAATATTAGAAAGGGAGGTCGGCATCATTATTCGAAAAAAAATACTCACAATAATGCGAATGCTGGTATCAATAGGCCCCGACAGTGAAGTGGTACGGGAAGGTTGAACTTACTGCAGTATTGGATGCAGTGATTTCACCCTAAGGGACCCCCTTCATGGGCTGCCTGAAGTGTTCTTTAACGCCTTTGCAAAGACCTCCAAGAACCTAGCGACCACCCCTCTGTTTTACAAATATAAACTGAACTCTTAAATAAAAGTGAGCACCTTATTAAATGTAATCACTTTCGTCCATATCGTCCAAGAACCAATTAGCCACAACGTCAGCCCGGACCTCTTCCTCCGGGATCATCGCCAACACTTGCTCCTTCAGCTGCTTGCTGAGGGCCACGGCCGTCTCGTAGTGCTCGTTGGACACCCGGGTCCCCGTCCCGAAACCGATCATGCCTTGGCACCCCTCAAGATTCTCCTCCGATACTTGCAGCTTTGCGCCCAGTTCCTTCGTCTTGCATAGGTCTTCGGGGTCGAAAACGACTGGACACGGCTCACCTTCCCCCGCAATCCTCCCCCACATCTCCGTTGCTTCTATCAGTGAAAGCTTCAACGCCTGGGTCTCACCCTCCCATGGAGAACCGGCCTGGTAGAAGAGTCGGCAGAGGAACATGGTCATGGGGTCCGTCAACACATCATAATGGAGCTTGTTGTACTTCTCCGTGTTCTTGACGTAGTAGAAGTGAGCAAGACGGCAGTGGTAGAGTTCTATTGCTTGGCTCGTCTCATATTCGTCCAACTCGTCCACGTTCGCTGGTACGAATAGTGAAGGCGGCATGAGCATCTGTGACACCGGGTCATCGTAATTCTGCAGGCGACCTGGTATCCCGGCGGTGAGGAATGGCGGGAGCATCGAGGCGTGTTGCCAGTCGAGCAGGCTCACGATTTTCAACTCGTTAGAGTCTGGCGACTTCGAAACGATGATGTTGCTCAGCTGAAGATCGGGGTGGCGGATACGGAATTGGTGAGGGTTTGATTTCTCTGGGATGAGAGTCGATGCAATGAGGAGATAACGTTCAAGATTCTGGATGTGGTCCGATGGCGACTGCTCCTTGTAGCCGTAGGACTCCCTCCTTTCACGCTGTAATGGTAGTAGGGGTTTACCGAATTGCTCCAGATACGCCGATTCCTTGCGGGCTGATGCAATCAGCGCTGCCTCAGCGTTTTGGTCTATGGGTTCGATGAGTTCAAGAGTTTTCAATTAAAGAAAAGGCAGAGAACGGCGTACATGGTCCCCTGTTTACGTCAAGCTGCGACCTCCTCCCATACCATATATGCAATCCAGCATCTGGACCTACGCAGAAACGGTTATCCTCGAGGGGGATAGCCGTCTTCCCTGCTACCTTCTCCAGGTCGTCAGTGTAGTATAGACTTCCGCCAGCTGGAAAAGCAATCGACATCATTTGAGACTTGAGTTGAGTAAGTTGACGCATAACTGAGGCGATATCCACTTCCTCCAGCTCCTGCCATATGTCGCTGAGTTCCGTACCTCTCACAAATTCCATGAAGATGTATTCGGTTTGTGCAGCGTTGTCCGACGAAGGAGAGTAACCATACACTTCGGGAACAGGTAGCCCAAAGGAAAATAGGAAACGCATTGTGGCCACTTCGCTAGCAAGAGCGTAGAACTTGGGGACCGTAACAGGATACGGGATGCGGGCTACCATCTCGAAGCCATCACGCATGGTGATGAGGAATGTACGGTTGAAGCCGCCCTCGGCGAGCTTAACAAAGGTTTTAATATCTTCAGCACTTCGACCAACAGACTGCGCCGCAAGTCGACCAAGCTCGTTGACATTGAACTTACGTCTGCGCTCTGCGTGACGAAGATCCTCATTGACTCTTGTGAGAATACGGGTCAGGCATATACAACAGAGGACAGCATGTATCGGACTTTCATCCATCGTCCCGATGTATAGTTGAAGAGGTCGTTAGGAGGGTCGGACATGCTTGAGAATGTACAACGTGGCTGCTGCCAATGGGTCCGAGTGAAGTTCGAGGTTGAAGAGAAACGCTGTGCGGAACGCAACGAGCAAAGAGGGCGGCGGCACAGAGGAGAGATTGAAATCGGTAGCAAGTCGAACACGAGCCCCGCACGCCTGAGGAAGTGCATGCAAAGGATTAAAAGACAGGCAGGTGAAGAGGAGTGGCCTGGCGTACTCCCAGCTGAGATACCATTCGTTGGAGGAGTGGGATGTGACCAGTGACGGGTTTGTCCGTGACCCCCGTCTGACGATCACTCGAATATTTTCCAGTCTTCGTCAAAACGTCGCTGGGCCTTGTAGAAAATCATGAGGACCAAGTGTGGGCAGGGATGGGGATCAACACAGGACGCGCGACACATACGAGCGCGCACGCGACGCCTAGCGGCAAGTACATATAAAAAATTTCTCTATGAATCTTCCCTTCTCTTCTCATCTATGCCTATGTTACTCACTCATATATTACACAAACTATGTGCTCGCTACACAATCTCGCCGACCCCAACCCACTACGATATCTTACAACTTCACCAGGAAAAGCCCGGATCAAAACGATTACATACTCACTTATTTTCCTTTACTACCTCTAGGCCTCACTACTTAGCTATACAGTCTTTCACCGGTCAATGAGACACCGAAATTGAAATGACCTTCGGAAAAAAGATTTATCCATGGTATACAAAATCAGAGTAGTACAACTTATCTTCTAATATATAAACTTCATTATGTTACTGTTTATCAGCTCAAATTGAAGGGGATAAATAGCCCATGAGGGAATCAATGAGAAATTGTCTTATCATCACGTTCACCAGGCAATGAGACGGTTGTCACATCAAGGGCACAAACCCAATTGGGGATGTGAGTGGTTTGCCATTAGGGCCCGTGGGATTGACTTGCTCTTCATTCCAG